>ML795975.1:288489-312012 GCA_009831015.1 Picea engelmannii
TTTCAGCTATCACTCTGTTCTAACTTCATACTTTGGGGGGCTCTCTGTTACACATTATTTTCGTCATCCCTATGATCGTTAATGATGTAAACCTATCTGTTGCCTTCAGAGGGGTCAGTGGCCTGAGTTCCTGAAGAGAGAAGAGAGAAGAACTTCTCCTGAGAAAAGAAGTTGCATTTTCCTATGTAAAAACCTTATAAAAAGGAATGTTCGCGGGTTTCTATATAGGCAGGGTGCGAGAATGACCAATTCTTGCAGGTTGCACTATAGCCAGGGTGCGAACAGTTCGCAGGTTGCTATATAGCTAGGGTGCGAACATTCCAGCACGTGGGAAAAATGAGCGTTTTCGCGAATCTTCTAGAAGGAGAAGCTTCTATGGTGAGGTGGCATCCGAATGGTTTGGATCTTACTCGCTTTCATGATTTAGTGGGATCATCCTAACCTCCTCACCTTATCCTCTTCAACTTATGAAAGGAGAGGAGATCTCATGGAGAAGGGGTTCTTTGGCTTGGAATTATTGGCTTGTTTAGAGTGACTTTGGGATTTGCTTTGTCAAGATAGGTTGTGAGTAGCTATCAGATCTATGGTTTCAGAATCCTTGGAGCAAAAAGTGTGTAGGGAACGAAGGACAGTTGGAAGGGACCTTACAACATCAAGGCAACGGTTGTAATCTCTCTTTCACATTTAATATGATACAGTAATATGATTCTTTCCTATAAATCTTGTTGTGTTTTATTGTATGATTCCTTGATCACATGCATAGGTTTATATTGAGTTTATGCTATCACTATCACTTTGGTTGGCTTGTGTTGTTTTGATTTTGATTGCACAAGAGCACTGGAGCGAAGCGGGAGCAACAAAGACCTAAGGAAAGCGTTCATAAGGTATGTCCATGATTCTTACCTCTTAGTAGATTCAATATTTAAAACTTAAGGAAAGCATCCTATTATGTCCTGTTTTGTTCTAGATCCAGGTGGATCTAGGGAGATCGGTTAGTGTCCGCACCTACGGATTAATCCTGAAACAGTATGATAGCCCATTGGAAATATCTATCCGAGGACTACAACATTTTGCAAAAAACATACCCCAAAAAACGTCGTTTAGGGCCTCAAAACGGCTCCATAAGTTCAGGACCCGAAAAACTGCTAAAAATAGTAAACTGTGTGAAAACTAAAAAACTGAAAGAAGCAATGGTGGGAGTCCAAGTGGAATAGGTGGGTGGCCACCAATATCCACCTGGATCACTTATTCCATTCTGAGTTGCATGGGATACTTGTTGAGGTATAGTGTAGATGTTCCCACTCCTTGGATGATGAAGAATACAACATGGGGATTGGGATGTTTTTTGTTTCTTGGGACACAACACGTCTTCACACATGTATGTGAGGCGATGCTTTGTTAATGGTTGACTAACATTAAGCACCATGCAATGAGCTAATTATTGGTTCACTACTTGGTGCATCTTATCTGTTGGATGATGAATAGTGTGTATCCAATGGACATGATGCACTAGGCAGTGACCCAATGATTGACTCACTACATGGTGTTTAATGTTTCCCATTAGCGAGTATGGTGTGTATGACATACAAAAAATAGTTAATGAATATAAAAATTCTCTTTCTCATGATATTTTTCCTCTCCCTTTATTACATACCCAAATTCTAGAGGGATTGAAAAAATCCACATTAATTAAAATGGATCTATCCTTTTTTTTTTTTTTCCTCTCCCTTTATTACATATCCAAATTCTAGAGGGATTGAAAAAATCCACATTAATTAAAATGGATCTATCCTTCTTTTTTTAAGCAACTTTTTCTTTTTTCTTTGTTTCACATTTCATTTTTTTTCATTTTAGTGCATTAGCATTATGTACACTACATGTCATGAGGCATTTCTTTCAATGAGGTTATAAAGTATAATAAAGAGATTAAAATAACCAGTATATTCTCTTAACTTGCAAATGAGAATGTCAAAGTGAATTGGGGATGGGTAGGTAGGATGATTCAAGAAAGAGGAATTGGTGTTATGAGTGAAGTCCAATGGAACAATGGCAAACAATAATCTTTTCCTCAACCACTTGTGCCAGCCTCAAACCCAAATCTCAAATCTCGTGGATGTTTGAGTGACCTAACCTAACTTGATTCATCAATCAATATTTTTTCACTGTGATCAATGTTTACAACGAGACCTACAACTACAAATATTTATTTATACCTGTGGATTTTCAAAATTATTATTGTGAAGAGAGATATAATACAAGAGGATGAGGAGTTTGCACAATTTTTACCTATCTAAAGTAGGAGCATCTTGAAATTAGTAATCTGATCCTCACTTTCCTATGATAACCTCAAACGTGAATTACAGATACGTATGAGGTTTCACAACATAAATCTAGCACATGTATTGGATGTGCATAAAGGAAAATTAGTGAACAAATAATATCGAGAACTAAGTTCCGCCATGATAGTGTATCATTAAGGTACACATGAAAGTAATAATAATAGTGAAGCTACCACTAAATAAAAGTGTGTGTTCATAAGATTTTTTGAGAAAAAACAAAAGAGGAGTTGATTTGATTTTAAAAGTAGTTGGGAGATGTAAAAGTGACTTCTAAGATAGAAATATGACTTGCAAGAGTATAGTGGATTCTAATCCCAATGGAGTGGAAAATAACTATAAATTTGTACCACTACTTTCTATATATTTATCATTAAAAATGAAAGTTGTAGTTTGATTTATGATCCTTATGTACTATTTTTTTTACAAAATGCAATATTTTATAAATGTGTATTAAATGTAGCAATATGAACAACAAACCCACTTTAACATTAAAATCGTATAACTCACAATTAAGAACAATTATTTCACCAATCCACCATCAACAAGACTAATTATACGAGAATGTGATATTTATAACTTTTTTGACATGATATTGATCAAATCAATTTGTTGTGCTTCTTACAGGGTTAAAATATATATTCTGTTTCAATCAACAACAAATATAACCTATGCTTTTGATATGATTCAACAATATTATGCATCCACGAACATTAAATTAGCCTTCTTCAACCCAAATCTATGATGGACTCTAGAATCTTCTCTACCACACCTATGTTGAAGGATATTGTAGTGAACTAAACAAAAAAGATCATTTTGATGAATCATCAATTAGATGAAGCTAGCAACTATCATTATCATAACTACATATACATAGTGTTATGGGACAAAATATCACAGGGATCCTGCTGAATACAAAAAAAAATCTCCCTAGGATTGGCCTATTAATCCTAGACAGAAGAGGGTTTAGAGTTCTATGGTTTCCCTAGATCTAGATTTAAACACATGGATTCATCACTAGCCTAAGGAGTGGTAAATATTGCATACCTTTCTTTGTAGGTTGTCCTTTGTATATCTTGTCTGTTGCAAACCTAAAAATTTGGCTCCAACATCCACAAACTTATTCCTACACAAAAAATACAAGCAATACCTCTCTATCTCTTTACTTGGGATTAGAATCCTAGATCTAACTTACTTTTAATTAGATCTATAATGGAATGAATTATATATAAACATTCATGAATTGAACACAAATTACATGGAGGAAAACCATTGATCTATCAATTAAAACATAGATAACACATACAATGTCATACCTTGACGAATATGCATCCTCCCTTGAGTCCTTGCTCCTTACGTCTCCTTTCAGCTTCTTGGTTAGGATAGGCTCACTAACTTCTGGTTATGGTGGATAGGATAAGCACCTCTGCAAATGGACAACATAACAATACTTATGAATTCTCCCCCTCTTTCCCAATACTTTCCTTTGTTATATATCTCTTTTAAGGAGGCTTGAGAGAGATTCTATATATTCTAGAGACCACTAGAGACTCGAATGTTGTGAGTTCCTAGGTCCTTGACACAAACATACAACTCATCCCTTGTCTATCGCCTCGTAACTCCCCAAATTTAGAAGTTTCATGGGCCATCACTTGTTGAACACTTATTTCATGCGAGGGTCATCATTGGTTGTCCCCTATGTGGCCAGTGATGACCTCCAAAAAGGGATCAAATCATAGGAAGAATGTGCATTTGGGATTATATCCTCTTATGGATTCCCTTCTTACATGTAGGGTGGAAATTAAGGCTATAACATATGCCCGCTAATGTGTGAGGTCGGGAAAAGCATGGATGGCCAAAATACATTACAATAAAATAATGTCCATGTGAGGCATCGTGAGGAAAGAGAAAAGGAGGTCCATAGGCTAAATAATTCTTGCAATCAAACACCAAGTATGAGAGTATAAATAGACCATCCCCTAAGTAGACACACTCGGACTCTAAAGAGCATGGCTGCCAAACAATAAATTTTGGATCCATAAAATGAAATTCTAGACCATGGACATGAAAGAATACACAGTGGATCCATGTCATCAAAAGGACCGTAGCCACGAGACAACATAATATTGATCTACATCATGAAATTAATCATAGACACAAAAAAATAAAATGTGGATCTATGAAACAACATATAAATATCAACAAGACAATGAGCACTAAGGAAAGTTCCCCTGAAGTCTTCAGTGTACTCATATACAAGTGATACAATCCATCACAACTTGAAAGGGGATGTTGTAAAAGAATTATGTGTCCCAAAACCCAAGGTCTTCATCCCAAACCTCAATGGTATGAATCTACATCATGCGAATAGATGAGTTGATGTTGAGCATGGTAGAAACCATTTGATTATCGTTCATAGATGTATACCATTAACAAACACGAGGGGACCCACCAATTATGAAGATGGACCCAAAGGTAACTAGTACAATCTAGCGAGTGTGAATAGATGAGCTGGAGTCGAACACTCGTAGAATCAATCGAGAAGGAGTCAATGATGTAAACCTACTGTTGATAACGAGGAGGCCTGCCACTGAAGACTGCAAGATATAAGGTACTAGCTACTTTCTATATCCCTCTCCTAGATAATTTGTTGAATACGATAGGAAGTGATCCATCAAAGGAGGGCATTGATGTATCCCCCATCAATTGACATGAAACATACATCAAGCAATGATGTGAAGAGAGAGTATCAGAAAGTACAACTAACATAGGGATGGTTGGCTCAGAAAGTCAACAAAACAAAATATGTCCAAATCAAGCTTAAACTTCCCTTGAACATATAATACGACACAATGGTGACTTGGAAGTAATACATAAGAGTTGGAAGAATATAGTGCAACAACGCAGGTGGCATTGAAGGACTCTCCATGATGACCGGAAGAGTAACCAACTGGAGGAGTATCGTTGACTCATATTATGGGGACAACTCCTAGGAAAGATAAAACCCAATTGTATTATGAGGACTCAAACAAATGCCATGTTCAAGATAGACTCAATTGACGCTGCCATTTTGAGAATAAACCAATGGTGGAAACCCCCCCACTCTTTTTTTATTTATTTTTTTGTGTTTTTTTCCTCCTTCACGGTTTAACGAGCATGAAAGAGGAATAAAATTATGCTCGGTCTCCTTCATGGTTTAACGATCCCTAAAGAATGGAGTAAATATACTAGGTCATGTCTTTTTCATTTAGTTTTAACGAGCCTGGAAAATAGTTAAAAGGATACTCTTGATGTGTCTTTTTCATGTCCTTTAACGAGTCTGAAAAAGAGATAAAAGTGTACTCGCCGAGAGAGAATAAGTGGATTAACAATATGCTCATATGATCCAAGTGCATGGAACCAACCAAAGAAAAATGAATGCAAGTAAAACAGGAAAGTGAGATCCACTCTTAGCAGTTATTTTCTCCCTGGGTAGATGGATGCAAAATGGATGCCAAATAATGCAAGAGTCAGATGGTCAAGGCTAATTCATAATGATAAGTGGGATATGAAAAAACAACAACAAAAAAATGGGAGGTATGACGCAAGAAAAAAACTCATATGCTACCATTAAGCAACAAAACATTTTTGGGAGCCCCCATGAGATATGGCCAGAATATAGATGAAGAGAGGAAAATGAAGCTCAATGTTGAAGTCATGATGGGAATAAAGGAGGGTTATTGCGCCTATGGAAAAAATGTATCATGGGTGCCAAATGGAAATATGGGTGCTAAATATGGCACCCATGAAGGGTAGGTACTACTGAATCAATGACAACGTGCAAAAGGAATGGTTGATGTCACAACTAGTCGAGCTCAAACCTAAGGCATAGTATTAGCAGAATGGACGGTTAATAATTGAAAACGGGAAATGTAGGGAAAAACATATCCCTATATGTAAGTTTAGGAATATATATATCATGTGTAGTGGATGTCACCATCCTCATAAAATGTCATCTTCATCATGTCAAGGTGCATATACTAGATTCCAAGGTCAATTACAGTGAAAATGGCATTAAAATAATAATGAGCTTAAACAAAAATAAAAAAACCCACTTACTTGGTCTCATGGTGAAAGAACATCTTTTTATTCCCAAAAAAGTTATAAAAGGAAACTCACCTTGGTAAAAACTCCTTTTTTACTTAGCAAGAGAGGAGTGTGGATAGCTTGAGGAGAAATCTCTTTTCGAAGAGTAGGTGTGGAGCTAAGTATTGATATTTTCTTCAAGAATTCAGCCAACTACCAGATCCAGGTAAGCACTAGACCTCTCTTATGCATTTCCTTGTTTGTTTTTGCATGATTTTTGAAAGGAAATGTGTCGCCCACAGGCCTGCTACGAGTTCAATTGAGCCTGAGTTTGATGGAATCATCACGTGACGAACCTGCATGGTCCCGCGATGTATCATGCAACCGGTATGGTTCCTCAAGCGATGTCCAAGAAAACCTCCCTGGATAGAAATGAATGTGTGCATGTTTTCTAGGGTTTTGTTTAGTAGGCCTAGGTTCTAGGTTTTTAGTGCTAATGGGTTTCTTGATTTTTTGTTTCCTAGATGCGGGAAAGATCCATCATGATTTAATGGAAGGAAAGATCCCATGAGGCTGATTCTTATGTTGCACAAGAGGATTTTATGACCTTGGCATCTCTCTGGGAGTGTGGGCTCCTTAATTTTTAAATTTGTCCACTTCTAGGCTCTCATGAATATTTACTAGACCAACTCGTCCAATACTGGGAGCCTAACCAAGATTGTTTCATCATTCAAGTAAAGGTTTTGTAAGTTGACATGGATGATCTATAATTTTGCACAAGATTTTCCTAGAGAGGAATTCCATGGAAAGTAGATTATTCACCAACACTAGATGAATGCTCAGTCATGGATTTTATTGAGGATTTATGTTGGTATGGGTCACATAAGATGAGTGGGAAGATCCCAATCTGGGACATTGAGGATCTACGACTCAAAACCATCCTCTTATGTATCACGTGAACCTAAGGATCCATAGGTCCTCATCTAGCATCCAAGAACAACATGCAAGTGTCTTTGATGTGCTTAGATCCCACCATATTTAACTAGTGCAAGGGAGTCCTCGCCAACATGAAATCCCAACTAACTCACTACAAGTAGGGAACACAAAAACAGTTCAGATATGGCTCCCTCCTAGTGACTATTTTTCTAGAATGAGTGCCTTAATTGAGGCCTCATATAGTGATGAGCGATCCAATTCCCTCAAACACACATATGATTTTTTGGGTTGAATACATAGCGATGATACCAAGGGGACAACATCAATATCACTATGGAATTGGTTTTGTTAGTTGGTGGCGCCACCATATCATCAACATTGAGGATTTCCCCTGTGCGAGGATGGACTTCCGCTAGGATTTAGAGTTTCCACTTCCCTTAGGTAAGGTATGGGGCCCCATGGGTAAGTTTGTTTTGAGATTTTTCATATTTTTCCAGACATGTTTTGCAGACATAGGACCGACATAGGACCGAAGCATCTGAAAGGATGGGGTTGATATTGTCACCATAGCAACAATGAGGAGTCATCAGGAGGGGAAGGAGGTTGTAGAAGTGAAGAAATGCATCATATCTGGCGTAACTTGGAGGGGATGACCATGGGAGTCTGCCCCACACCAGAGCATGATATTCCCCTACACCTATGTTGACACTCTAAATATGTTTCCCTCCCCTTTTGTCGACTTCTCCAGAAAATGGCTCAGTAAGTTTTGTGTTACCATCAGCATGATTATTGAGTAGCCAATGGAACCCCTTTTTGTACTAAACACATGTATTAGCCGATCAACATGTTTATGTATCAGGAGGCCAATAGAGCCCCAATTTTGTATATGCACCACTCTTTTTAAAATATGTAATCACACTTTGCAACTGCATATATACATGTTTTGTTTCAGCTTCTACTTATGGATGTGAAAATCTTGTGAATGATGACCCACAGTTTATGTACATGCATGTTTAAATACTTAATTTATGTGAGACAAATTCCAATCCAACACGTAGTTAGCTAACGAATTATCCAACACATTAGACCTTCTTTGGACATGGAAATATTCAATATGCTCAAAATAACAATAAGGAATATGCACCCTTAGTTACTTACATGAAAAAACAAGATGTCTAACGCTATATGTGTGATTCAATTATGATACCACAAGTTGAGTCCAATCTAACAAGTAGATGACGAATGAAAAGGGTGACCACTTCATACAATAGTTCAATGATGGCACGATACTCTACAATACTATTGGTTACAAGCCTAAGGTAGACACCTCCTGAACTCACAAGCTCTTCAGTGGGATAAAATATCACCCAAGCAGTAGATGCAATATCTCGAGTACTATGGCTGGCACCATTAGCATATCCCATGTAGACTAAGGAGGACGATGACATTTACAAATCAAACATAAAGAATGATAAGCATCTATCCAATACAATCAACACATGCAAAAATAAAAATGCACCACTCCAAAACAAAACAAAAACACACCTATGTACAAAGAATCACGCGGTCGTATGGCCTAAGCATAATACTTTTTAAGGTAGATCCCATTGCAAGGATCCAAAAGAGGATTGTCATCATAGTTAACTAGCTTGTAGGACCCTCTTTTAAAGACACATTTAATAATGTAGGTACCATGCCAAAGGGGTTCAAACTTACCTTCTCTGAGTGTTTCATGGTCCTAGTCATAAACCAAGACCAAGTCACCCTCTGAAAATACATGAGGATGAATGGATTTGTCATATTGATCTTTATTGTTTTTTTTGTGTGTTTCATTGGACAAAGTAGCATCACGATGTTGTTCATCAAGTTGGGCCAAGTACAATATATGATCCTCCTCATCGGAGGTATTGGGAAAAAGTTATATGGAAATTTTCAATGACGGGATCTCACATTCAATCGGTAATACTACCTATAGACCATAAACAAGTTGAAAAATGGGTAAATCTAGTGGTCATTTTTTATCTGGATTTTATGAGAAGAACGAAATGAATAAATATTATTATTATTATTCTTAACAAAAAAACACAAGGAACAATAAGAGAGATACAGTAAAACTCGTTTCTATTCAATAAGGAAATATGTTGAAACTGTAAAATGCAGACTGAAAACAAGCTTGCTAGAATGGTGGCAACTTATCTCTAAGAAGAGATGTGATGACTGTGCTCATTAACAAGAAGATGGTTACAATGAGGCTCTTCAATCCTTTTTACAATAAATAGGAATTCCAAAACCCTAGACATCCAAAAACATAACCCTAGGAGATGAAGCGCCAAAAGTCATGTTGGCCCCGTTGGGGTAAGTTAGTACATCAACTTCTCGGGGTCATAACTTTTGCATACAATCTATGTTTTAGGTGCACTATAGCCCATTGGAAATTTCTATCTGAGGAATACACATGTTTCCATCACACTTAGGCTAAATCCTACAATGTGACTGTGGTGAGCCCTCAAAACATTGTTTAGGGCCTCAAAACGGCCCCAGACATTTGGGACCCGAAAACTAGAAAAAAAATGCCAAATTGAAAAGATGCCAAAATGAGCCAGTTGGAATAGGTGGGAGGTCAATGAAATTCATCTAGATCAATCCTCCCCCCTTAGGAATCAATGGCCTCCATTGCGTTGAGTTCCCCCATCAGATGAGGAAATTTATGTTGAATTTGGACCCGGGTAAGCCACTTGCCTTAGTGCAAGAGCTGCCCTACTTCGACAACTCAATAAAGATGGATGCTCTACTAGAAAGTTCCATTGGCCTATGTTTCCACAATCTGATCATGGTATTCCTGTTGCATGCATACATGGTTGAGCTCTATTGGTGTCAATTGTTCTGCTATCTCTGAGGTGTCCAATAATGGTGGGAAATATGGTTGAAGGAGATCCATGTTTAACACTGGGTGTAGGCCAAGGAAAGGAGGAATGTTGAGCTCAAAAGAATTGTCTCTCACAACCTTGTTGATGGTGTAAGGTCCATAACGGAGTGGGTGAAGCTTTCAATGGGGTCCTATAAAGCATTCTTTCTGCAAGTGCAACCAAACCTTGTATCCCACCTGAAACTTTTGTGGCACTCAGTGTTGATCATGGCCTTGCTTGTACTTGGTATTAGACTTCTATAAAATATCTTGAACCTATTGGTGGATGTGTTGGATCTACTTAATGAATTGGGTGGCTTTGTGAGCTTCAGTTGGAGCAGGTGATGATTCATCTAGGGTGGCCGCAAATGGTAGTGCGACATCCATGGGACCCAATGGTTGGAATCCCAACCCCACCTGAAAGGGGTTGTGGCTAGTTGAACTATGTAGGGCTCAGTTGTAGCTATGTTGAACATAGGTAAGACTGACATCCCATGTGTGCGGGTGCTTGTAATTGTACATGCGTAGGATATGCACAATCATATGATTGACGACCTCATTTTGGCCATCTGTCTGGGGGTGGAAGGTAGTGGATTTGGTGAGCTTGGTGTCCATAAGTGACCAGAGGCTCGACCAAAATGTGTTGAGGAACCAGTTGTCCCGATATAGAAAATGGTTTGTGGGATTCCAAAATGTACCCATACTCGTTCAAAGAATATCTTGGAATTTTCCTATGCTGTGATGCTCTTCTTGTAGGAGGTCAAAATCGCCATCTTGGAAAAGCGATCAACAACCAAAAAAACACAGCCATTTCCCCTCTTGGTGGACTAAAGGCCCGACATGTAGTCCATTGATATGGATTCCCATGGCCTATCAGGAGTAGCCAGAGGGGTGTACATGCCCTATTTCTTAGTGATTCGTTTGGAAATAGCACAGGAAGTGCAAGACCTGATATACTTGCTGACATCCTGTCGAAGTTTTAGCCAGTAGAAATGTTGTCGCAACACTACCACTGTCTTTTCAAGGCCAAAGTGTCCTGCCACCCAACTATAGTGGGATTCCCAAATAATCTTTTCTCGCTCGCTTGATGGAACGCATAGATGGACCAAACGACACAACAGCCCGTCCTGATGATGGAAATTAGTGACAACTAAGTTTTCACCCAACATTTGGTAGGGGCTGACGAATTCAGGGTCTGTCTCATAGAGGTGGGGCCATCTTGAGGTCTCATGGCCGCAAGAGTATAGCACTATTGTGAGTGTCGTGACTAGAGGTCGGATGAGGAAATCAGTGACTCGGTTGGTACTTCCTTTTTTATACTTGATGTTGAGGTGGAATTGCTGCAAGTATGTGGACCACTTCTGATGGAGGTCATTCTGCAATTTTCCTTGTGTCTGCATGAACTGTAGTGAATTATGATCATTGTGGATAATTGTCTCCTTCCCAAGAATGTAATTCCTCCACTGGCGATAGGCTTTCACAATGGAGTAAATTTCTTTGTCGTAAGTAGGGTACATACGAAAGATATATGATAGTGTCTCAATATGGTAGGCCACGGGTGGTTGTGATGAGTGAGGACTGCGCCCACATCATAGTCTGAAGCATATGTCTTGATATCAAAGGGATGTTGCAGGTTCGGTAATGAAAGTACTAGGGATGAGCAAAAGCGTTGCTTCAAATCATCAAATTCTTGTTGTTGGGACAGGACCCACACAAATATTTCCTTACCACCATCCCTGGTTACTTAGATGAGGGCCCGTGCAATATGGGAGAATCCCAACACAAACCTGCAATATAAATTGGCAAGGCCTAAGAAGATCTAAAGCTCAGTGAGTGTGGTTGGGGTTGGTCAATCACGTATGACCTAGATCCTGGTTAGATCCACATGCACACCATGTTGATCAATGATTTATCCTAGGTATTGGACCTTGTCCATGTCGAACGAGCATTTTTTCATGTTGATATAGCTTGTGTTGTTGCAGGGTGTGAAAAACCTACTAAATATGCTACAAGTGTTCTACCCAAGTCTTGTTATAGATGAGGATGTCATCCAAATACACCACTACAAAAGAATTGGTGAAAGGTCATAGGATATTGTCCATCATTCTTATGAAATTTGTTGGAGCATTTGTCAAACCAAAGGACATGACGAGCCACTCAAAAATACCTTATTTTGACTTAAAGGTGGTCTTCCATACATCTCTATGTTCTATTAGGACCTGGTGGTAGCTAGACTTCAGATCAATCTTACTGAATTATTTGGCCCCCTTGATTTGATCAAGGAGATCATTAATTCAGGGAATCAAGTATTGGTTCCTAACTGCTATTTTATTTAGGTCTCGGTAAGCAATCCAGAGTCACCAGGTCTTGTCTTTCTTCTGTACCAGGACGATTGGGCTCCCACAAGGTGATGAGATGGGATGGATGTACCCCTTGTGGATCAGTTCTTGGATCTATTGATTGATCTCCGCATTCTCTAATAGAGAGTGGCGGTAGACTATCCCATTGGGTAGCGGTGCTTCGGGGGTTAGATCGATGGTATGCTTGACCTAACAGTGCATAGGTACCCTGGTAGGTGAGGAGAAGATATATTTGTATTCTTCCACGACCTTATCCACTTGTTTATGATGTGTGGAGAGGTCGGATGCGGAGGCCCTAGATGTGGATGCAATATTTTTCTCGCTTTGAGAGTGAATCATGAAGAAGACAAACTTCTCATTCTGAGAGATGACCTTCATGCATTTCTTGGAAGAGATCAAGGAAATAGAACTAGGTGGGACTGCCTTGGGTATACTGTACAATTTCTTGTCTAAAGCAATAATAACATTACAAGGCCTAGATTCATATACAACATGAGTTTTCCATAAATAAGGTTGGCCCAAAATAACATCACAAACTTAGAGAGGATAAACATCACACAATACCTCATCTTTGAAGGGCTTGATGTCATATGACAGACGACATTGTTAGTTGACATGAAGATCTCTTTCTTGGCGGAACCATCTAATGGTGTAGGGTTGTGGGTGTAGTGTTTTCGATAGGGCTAGCCACTTGATGACCTCTGCTAAGATGAGGTTCTTCTGGCTACCTCTATCAACGATAAAGTGCAGTGGGGTTCCTTTCACCCACATTTGTGAATGAAAGAGGCACTCGCCTTCCTCTAACTCGTCTAGTTCCTCGGGATGGATCTTAGTGGTAGAAATGGTGTCACTAGATTCCACGTCAATGATCGATATCCCCCTTTTGGTTCTGAATCAAAGTCAGAACCCACATATGATTCAGAGGCTTTCACCTCACACATCAACGACTTCTTTGAGAAGCAATCAGTTGTGTTATTCCAGGGGATTTTATGGAAGTCGCACCACTTCCTGGTATCTTTCCTCATCTTTCTAGTGTCCTTCTTTGCTTGTAGCCTAGATTGGTTGTCTTGAGGCTAGCCATATTTTCAATGTCCTTTTTTCCATGGGTTGGGGATTCCCTTTCCTTGTTTTTGTTGTGAGGGGTTCCTAGGCCCAAATTGTCACATATTTTGTTTAATCTTGTTTTTTATTTTGATGGCATATTGATAGGACACGCCCAAGGAAGAGATGTCCATACACTCCATTTCATCTTGGATGTATATATGCATACCACCTTGATACTTAAGCATCAAATTTTGCTCATAATATGTGATACCCATCTTGGTGTGCAAGGTATGGAATATATTTGTGAACTCTAGCACTGTTTGGTCTCTTTCCTGTTGTAGTGTGGTCCATTTTGTATACATGACATTATAACTTTTGACAAGGTAGTATTGTTCCTTAATAGAATCCCTAAAGGACTCCCAGGTGATCGCTACTGTAAATAATTAGGGTTCCTCTGCTTCCTTTTCCTCACAGAAAGTATCCCACCAATCTTTGACATGGGGAACGACTTTGAGGAGCGCAAAAGTAATCTTTTCTCTACTCGAAAAGTTATGGACAAAAAAATACCCTTCTAGTAGATTCAACAATTTCTCTACAGCATCTGCGTCAATATGAACTTTAAATATATGAATATCAAAGTTTATTTGTACCTTTAATGGGGAGGCTCCTCCACTCGAGGAAGATGTGTCTCTTGTTGGTAGTCGTCGAAGGATTTACGCAAAACGATCCATCATCGTGCTCCTCTGTTGTGTGAGGGATTCCTCGAGTAACATTTTGAAAGGATCTCATGTCTTGTCGTATTTCTTTTCTCCCACAATGAGAGGTATCTTGGGTGTGCGAGAGATTTTTTCCTCAAGAGAAACAAGCTCGAGACCCAATTCTTTGTTCCCTGACCTCGTCAGAAATATGCATTAAGAACGATAAGGAGTAGACTGCTCTAATACCACTAGTCTGGATTTTATGAGCAGAACGAAATGAATACAGATTATTATTATTATTAACATATAAACAAAAGGAACAATAACATAGATACAGTAAAATTGGCTTCTATTCAATAAGGAAATATGTTGAAACTATAAAATGCAGATTGAAAACAAGCTTGCTAGAATGGTGGCAGCTTATCTCTAAGAAGAGATGTGAAGGTTGTGCTCATTCGCAAGAAGATGGTTACAATGAGGCTCTCCAATCCTTTTTACAATAAACAAGAATTCAAAAACCCTAGACATCCAAAAACCTAACCCTAGGAGATGAAGCACCAAAAGTCATGTGGGCCCTATTGGGGTAAGTTAGTAAATCAACTTCCCGAGGTCGTAACTTTTGCATACGATATCCATTTTAGGTGCATGATAAAATGTTGGAAAGGTATATCTGAGGAATACACATGTTTCTGTCACACTTTGGTTAAAGGCTATAGTGTGACTGTGGAGATCCCTAAAAATGTTGTTTAGGGCCTCAAAACGACCTCAGAAGTTTGGGACCTGAAAAGTAGAAAAAAACTGTCAAACTAAAAAATTACTAAAATGAGCCAATTGAAATAGGTGGGAGGCCACCGAAATCCATCTGGATAAGTTTTGGGATAAGTACGGTAAGCCCATAATTCCAAGAAGATCATAATACGTCAGTTTTTCATGTGTTTCCCTAACATCCTCTAGATCATTTTCTTGAGGACACGGTTGATGGCTTCTACTTGGACATTGGCTTGAGGGTAATAGAGCGTCAAGTTCTCTTGAAAAAAGCCCAACTTGACAGTTAATTCATGCATCATATTATTATGAAAATGGTACCCATGGTCTGTCACTATGGTCTTAGGAACACGAAACCTAGAAATAATATGATTGAACATGAAAAGAGCAGCGGTAGTGTTATCATTGGAGAAGGTAGGAAAATACTCAACCCATTTAGTAAAGTAGTCAACGAACATGATGATGTAGCCAAGACCATTAGCCAAGGTAGGATTACATGTCATAAAATCAATCCCCCATTTGGAAAAGGGGTCGATAGTCACCATAGGATATAGGGGGTTAGGATGAGAGTGCATATTAAGAGTGAATATATTATAGGAATGTCACTTCTACATTGCATTCATGCAATCCTTAAATATTGTGGACCATAAATAACCAGTGTGCAGTACTTTTTGGGAAGTGGCCAACCCAGAGAGATGACTGCTACATTCCCCTACATGATAGTCATTAATAACTATTTCATCTTCCTCATGAATAAGGCAACGATGTAAAATAAAATCAATCCCCTGACAATATAGGGTGTCATCTACAATAATGTAGTGTCTAGCCTAATTCCTTATGCGTTGACGGTCATCATGGGAAAGTTGAGGAAAAAAACTCTCAATATAGAGGTAGACCAAGAAATATCCATACCATGGATCATATGAGTTAATAAGGAATAAAAACTCATCAGGGAAAGAGTCATTAACCATTGGTTCCTCATCAACTCGGGGAAGTTCATACATCAACTTTTTGAAATCCAAGGATTTATTAGACTTTGATGAAACAAATTCCAAGTCAAAATCTTGGAGAATTACAATCCACTTTGATTACTTTCCTCCAATGATCTGACGTCTAAGGATGTGATACATTAGGTTGGCGTCATAAACTACAATGGTTTTATACAAGAGGATGTAATGGCATAGTCGTTGAACAACATAAATTGTCGCCAAGTCCAACTTCTCAACATGAGAGTATTGAATCTTGGGACTAGTCAGTGCTTTGCTAAGATAGGAAATGATGTGCTCTCGATATGCATCATCCTCTTGGACAAGAACCATGCCAATGGTGGATTCAAAGGTCGTGAGATAAGTAAAAAGTATCGAGTATAATTAGTAGGGCTCAATAAGGGAGTCGACATCAAAGCCTTCTTTATGGTGCCAAATGATCATTGTGCTTGGTTGTCCCACACAAAAGGTACACCATTCTTCAAGAAGTGTATAAAACCTTTCATGATATCGACATAATTGGTAATGAATATACGTAAAATATTTCCCATCCCTTGCAAACTTTGAAGTTGGCTAATAGTATGAGGAGGAGGAAATTTGACGATAGCCTCGACCTTCAAGGGATCAACCATGATCCCAAACTTGGACACAATGAAGCCTATAAATATCCCATTCACCATACAAAAGATGAATTTATGTGGATTCAAATGAATGTTATAGTATTGACATTGAATAAAAATGGCCCACAAGTAATCGAGATGATCTTCACGACACTTGGAGTGAGTAAACAAATCATCTAAGTAAGCCTCTAAAATTTGTTTGATGTCATTGAAAGAATATGACATGGCCCACTGGAAAGTGGTTCCAATATTTTTAATACCAAATGACAATTTCTGATAATAAAAATTACCCCAAGGACAAATGAAGGAAGTCTTGTGTTGATCTTCTGGTTTTATCTAGATCTGATTATAACAAGAGAAACCATCCATGAATGAGAATATTTCGCTACTGGCACATTCATCGATAATTTGATCAATGAATGGGGTTGGATAATTATCCTTTGGACAATCCTTGTTTAAATCCATATAATTGGCATAGAACCTAATAGTTCCCTATTTCTTAGCGACTATAACGATGTTAGAAACCCATTCAGTCAAGGGAATTGGATAGATAAATTGTGCACGAAGAAGCTTCTCTACATATGCCTTAATGGAAGAAGCTTTCTTTGGGTTGACTAGTTGGAGCTTATGTTGAACCAACTTGGCTTCGTCATATGTCTTGATCTCGTGTTTGACAATCTGGGGGTCAATGCCAAGAATTTCTTCATAGGACCAAGAATAAACATCATCAAATTATTTGAATAGGGTCGTGTATGTTTCAATTTCTTGGAGTGAAGAGTCGACACCTATCAAGATGTTTTCCATGACACCCGAATTCTAGGAAATGTCAATGGGTATGGTTTTCAAAATGTTGGAAAATTTCCCTTTTGATAAAACATCATTAATAATAATGGGAGACTGGGACCACTGGACATTACCAGTGGCAATAGGATTTTGAATTTCATCCTCAAATTGTTCCAAAGTAGGGAGGAAAGATGCATGATTGTGTAAATCCTCCCATGGAATATCAGTTGAAGCCATGACCTCCATGATATCTTCGACAGATGGAAGTTCAAGATTGAGGAAGTTGTTCAAAACAGGAAGAGGATTGATGGCCCAAGAGTTCTTGGTATATTGATCAAATTATACATCCTGAGGGGAATCTAAAGTAGGACCAACATATTCTCACGAGATTTCCTGGTAGGAAATATCTACCGGGGTGAGTAGCATGGAGGCTCCATATGAATCAACATCCTTGAAATGAGGTACCACTCAAGGGTCAAAAGAACCAAGTGATCCATTGGTATATGATGAAATCATGTTGATAGGAGCTACATTGGTAGTGGGATATAGTGGGGGAAGGGGAAAAGATCCCATCACTGAAGGATCTTTGAACATACTTGCACTGACGTTCATACAAGACTGCTTGGTATTACTGAAAAAGTGTGCATTAGACCCTGCATTGGATCCAATTTATGGGGTACATAATGAAAGATGATCAAATGTAACGATTTTCCCTTAGTGAGGGATGCATAGGACCTTAAAGAATGATAATACAATTGTATTCATATCGTAGAACCAAGTACTCTCAAGTAACATATTGTAATCAAGAGGTGTGTCAACAACCTCCAAATCAACAAATATAGTCTTACCACCCAAATCAATGTGTAAGGTGATGATTATTCCATGGGGTTGGAACATGTTCCCATTGAATTCTTTCAATAATGTGGCAGACATGTTGATATTAGGAGATCCAAGGGCCTTCCAAGAAGAAATAGATATGATGAAAGTTGAGGCTCCTTCATCCACCATTGTTTGATAGATGTTTTTCCCCAATGATTGCATTATGATATATAAAGAAAGCTGATGGGAGATCCTATGAGTAACCTGAGAAGAATCAAAGGTCATAAAACTTGACTCTAAGGGCTCAACCCCACCTATGGCTTACAATAAGGCTTTTCATTGCATGGGGAAGCTTTGGAGGAATTCAAGCGCAGACATGGAACATGGTTCCTGGGCCAAGTCTTCCACAATATTGTATTTGTGGGCGGTATGTGTGTTGGTATTATGCATCGTGCATCAAAGAACGCCCTTCGAGGGATGAAGTTTTGCGTCAAAAGATGGATTCTCTATTTGAAGAGGGCCACCAAGATGGGAAGAATATGTTTCTTCTAGGGCAACATGGGAAGGATAAACAATGTCATAGTTTTTGGCCCTAGTATGGAAATTAACCATTTGGTCACACATAAAAAAGGCATCATTCGTGGAATACCCCTCATGATGAGGGGTACCCTCCATGCCCCCTTGCGGAGGGGTAGGATTCATCGCAACCATGTTTTTCCAAGAATCTATGGACCTCATCCTTTCGAGGACATTGGTGAGTAGGGTGGCCCTCCCTAAAAATCATGTAGGGGAAATGAATATTATTATTCTCTTTAGTTCCCCTCTCTTGGTTGTTTTGGGTGGAGGTAGTCCCTTTATCAGTATTGAAATTTTTATTTTCATTCCTTTTGTTCTTGCCTCTGGGTTGCTGAGGATTCTTCAGTTTTTTTCACTGCACTAAATTCACCTCGGAGGTATAAGTAGGGACTACAATAGCTTGAGAGATAATATCAGAAGCTGACGAATATGAATTAATGGAAATGTGACCCATATGATCACCTAATTGGTTTACAGAGGCATGTGAAATAAAACCTACCACACCATTGACACTGGGTCCTAGGTTCAGTTTCTTTGGATCAGACAATGACCAAGGAGCATTTGGGATGATATCATAAAGTGTACCTGACTGCGAATAGATATAGTCCAAGTGTTGGGCATGCAAAAAGTATTTCTCCTCAGTGGTCACCCGGACCATACCTACATCTCTGGAAATGGGTGGTATAAAGGACTTTGTGAACCACTCCATAATGAGTTTGTATAGAATCTGAGTCTTAATCATCCTAATTCATCGCCACCACTCATGTATATGATTGAAAATATGAGTGGAATTATATTGACGTAGTTAAGTCAAGAACTCGATTCCTATCTCATACTAAATGGGAAATTGGTAATGCATTAAGAATGCCATTGTTAGGTCATTGAAGCTTTTAAAGGAACCTCCTTTTAATTCATTCTACTATTGTGTGGCAGCTCTAGTTAGGGATATCTAGAAAATACACAGCCTCACACTACCATCCATCAACGAGTTGGATGAGCACCATAAGTGGTATGTCATGATGTGTGTGGAGGGTTCCTCTCGTGATTGGCCATCGAATTTCAGAATATCGGATGGAAACTTGGAAGGCATTGTTGGCCATGAAGGGTCATGGGAAATAGGGTCATTTTTTAACCATGAAAAAGATGGTAAATCTAACGTTGCGAGGAAAGGAAATGGTCCAAATGAATACTTGGAGGGAGGTGAAGTCTCTGATATCCCAGATGGACCTTGTAGTCCCCCTATATTTCTACTTTTGGAGGGTTGGGGAGATCCTAAAGAGTGAGTGCCTCCTAGGATGGTGGCACTTCCAAGAGCATGACTGCTCCCAAGACCAAACATGCCCCTAGAGGAAAATTTGGACCCTCCAGGAAAAATATTCCTAAATTTAGTAATAGGGAAGAAACCCCGCGGACCCAATGTGTTAACAAAGGGAATACCTCCCCAGGAGGAGACGATGGCAGGAGGAGCGGGATAGGGTTTTTGTTTCTTGGAGTGGGAGTTCAGGGTGACAGTTTCAGTCTTAAGTCAAGCGAAAGTCAAGGATTTGAAGCAACAATATCAAGTCACAGATGGAGGGGGAAAAGTTATAGGCATTGGATCCTAACTCGGGGAAATAAGACTTGGATGCAATGGTAATGGCGGTAAAATAATTGGTCAAGTAGAAATCATTCAAAGAAGCAGTTTCATGGGGGTCCATTCTAACACCCAAGGACATCTCGAGGCATGAAGGGGAAATGGTATTGCTACCATGGAACAATCTACCTCAAATATTGGGTCAGATCCCAAACAAGAAAAATAATTGAAGAATTGATGTCTGGAAAAGATGACGGAGAACCCTATATATGAAGCCACATCACCATTTATTGGAGTCTATATCCAACATATGAAGGACCATGCACTCATTAAAAATTTCATGGGTATCTGGCCTTTTCAGAGAAGGCTCTCATGGTATGGGTACAGTCGAGATGGAAAGTCAAAGGTGGCATAGACGTCAAAATGAGTTCAAATGGCTTCATCATGGTAATTTTCATGTGCTATGAGGATAGGAATATAAATTTTTATGAAGGACCATATTTTTTTAATTGTTCAGGGTTACACCTAAGATACTGGACTGAACATTTTTCCCTTGAAAAAGAGGATTTCACTTCAACTATCGTCTAGCTTAGATTATACTCATTACCCCAGGAATTTTGGCACTCTGAACCCTTGGAGGGAATAGGGAATGATTTAGGATCCTTTTTGAAATCTTAGAAATCACTAAGATAACAAAATACATGTCATATGCCAAGATCTGTGTCTACATGAATGTGGTTGGATCCCTACGATAATCAATAGTGATCTCCTTTCATGATGATGATTGGAACCAAACAATAGACTATGAACATATTCCATTCATATGACATAAGTGCCATGAAAATGGTCATCTATTCAGATATTGACTCCATAATGAAAATCGAGTAGTAAACAAAGGGAAAGAGGTAAAGGATGGAGAGGGATTCGTCAAGATCCCCAACAAAATAAAGGCAGGGAAAAAAGGGATCAATCAACCAGGAGAAACCTATAAGAAGGATTCCAATAGTTTTAAGGTGTTAGCTATGAAAGAACAATAGTCAGAAAAGGAAAAAGGATAAGATCCAATCCCGGAAGACCCATCTCAAGGGTTATATCCAGGAGCAAGGAAATAAGAGGAGACATAGAAGTGTCACTAAATAGAGTAGATCATGGTTATCACCCCAATCTCAGAAGGGAAAATTATAATGCAATAGTTGGAGGAAACTGAGGGATCATAGGAAAAAGTAGAGGGGAAGGATGGATCTTAGAATATGGATATCGAAGATATGGAGGTGGAAATAGAATCTCTCATAGAAGTTCATGGGGAAAAATAAATAAATAAGATGCAAGTTGGTCAACTTCGTAAACTTCACCAAGAATTAAAAAAGGGTAAGGTAAAAACAGCAATTGGGAGAATCCATCAACATCCTTAGGTAACCTCGGAATCAATACAAATCATCTTAAAAACCCAAAAAATCCAGTGGGGAGGAAAAAAGAAGAGGCTGCAAACCCCACAGTTAATTTTTGGAGGAAATGGGGGCCATATTGATAGACTCTGGTCAGGTTGTGGGCCTTCCATATAATTACTTGTCCTCCAAACCTAAATTTTTATAATGAAGACTCTTTCATGGAATATTTGAGGCTTGACTGAAACATCCAAGCATAGAATTATGAAAAAAAACAGGATAACCCAAGAAAAAACAGATTTCTTAATGCTGGAAGAAACAAAATGTGATAGGTACTTAATGAACAAGATAGCCATGAAAGTGTGGAAAAATAGTGAAATGGAATGTATAGAAGTGGAATGTGTTGAAATAATGTAACTACGAAGATCATTCTTATTATTATTTTATTATTGGATTAAAACCCCATTGTGGATTAATCATGTCATTATTATTATTATTGTTATTGGATTAATCCCCATTGAGGATTAATCATGTCGGTAATTGTATAAGGACCAAATCCCCTTTTGTAGATTGGTCATCGGACAATTACAAAGTGCAGAATAAGAAGTCAGCCCCAACAGTTATAATGGAAGACCCAAAATTAATTAAAGGTGGGTTTACCCACCCAGAGTGAGAGGTCGGCCCTGCCAGATTGTGACCTTTCACACGTGCCAGTTTGATATAAATAAGAGGCTAGCGCCTCACTTCTAACACACAACTCACTTGCTCATTCTCTTATGAGGCAAGCTGCAATTACCAATTTGAGAGAGGAGAAGAAGAGTGGCGCATCTCTTGGAGAGGACTATCTGTATTGGTTTGATTTATCTCTTAAACATTGTATAAGTTATTTATGATAAGGAAGTTTTTGCAGGGTTTTCTTCCCCTAGAGGGTTTCCCAGGATAAATGTTGTGTCTCTTGTGAATGTGTATTTCTCAGTGATCTTGTTCTTATGATGCTCTTATCTATTGAAATGCAAAGAACTATAATAATGGCATAAACATTAACATGGTATCAGANCCAACCTGAAGGAAGCACAATTTGCAAGAGGAAAAACGTCACTGTTACCGTACCCAAAAATTAGGGTTTTGCAAAAGTGAGTATTTTCATCTCCCTAACCTCCTAGAAAGTTGCGCCCTCCCCCAAGGATCATTTTGGCACTTAGAGCACACCTTTTTAGTGGCTATATCTCCCGGAAAGTGAAACCCTAGTTTCACGAAGTACCGGAAAACCAGAGTACCAGAAGTACCAGAAAACCAGAAGCACCAGTCCAGAAATCCGCAGATCAGATTTGAAGGGTAAAAGTTGGATTTTCGAAATTCTAACTACACCAGCTAACTTGCCTCAGCCTAGAGCATCTATCCCCTGGATCAGAATTTCAAAATTAGAAGTTTGAAAAATTAGGGTTTCCTCATAAAACCCTAAGTTGCAGTTGTAGTTGCAGTCTCAGAACCAGTTGCAGTTGCAGCCGTAGAACCAGTTGCAATCATTATTGAAGTTTTTGGTAATGATTACCGCTGCTACCAGATGGAGCCACTACCTGCAAATGCTATCCGAGGTATGTACTCACATATGGTTAATGGTTAAACCCTAAAGAGTATTTGCAGGAGAAGGGATCTTTTGCCATAGATCCAG
>ML795975.1:317059-337774 GCA_009831015.1 Picea engelmannii
ATGTCAGTAATTGTATAAGGACCAAATCCCCTTTTGCGGATTGGTCATCGAACAATTACAAAGTCAAGAATAAGAAGTCGACCCCAACAGTTATAATGGAAGACCCAGAATTAATTAAAGTTGGGTTTACCCACCCAGAGTGAGAGGTCGGCCCTGCCGGATTGTGACCTTTCACACGTGCCAGTTTGATATAAATAAGAGGCTAGCGCCTCACTTCTAACACACAACTCACTTGCTCATTCTCTTATGAGGCAAGCTGCAATTACCAGTTGGAGAGAGGAGAAGAAGAGTAGTGCATATCTTAGAGAGGACTATCTGTATTGGTTTGAGTTATCTCTTAAACATTGTATAAGCTATTTATGATAAGGAAGTTTTTGCTGGGTTTTCTTCCCCTAGAGGGTTTCCCAAGATAAATGTTGTGTCTCTTGTGAATGTGTATTTCTCAGTGATCTTGTTCTTATGATGCTCTTATCTATTGAAATGCAAAGAACTATAATAATGGAATAAACATTAATAGAATGATCCTTAGGAGGTTTGACGATCCTCTAGAGTACGAACTACTTCAAAGTTGTTATGGATTTTTAGCGCCCTAGAAACCTTTCAGCCCATTTTCAAAACATGGGACCACGGGAACATGGTTACATCTTGAATGTGTATGGCCCCCTGAACCTGGAAGCGAAAAAGGGATTTTATAGAGGATTTTTATCATATCAGTCTTCAATGGAAAGACAAACCTTGGATTATAGGGGGGTATTTTCATTTGATCAAGTCGCTGGAAGAAAAAAAAGGAGGGGTAAAGAAATTGGATGCAGAAATAAAATTATTCAAGGAAAGAATAGATAAGTTAAGGTTGTTGGATATCCCAACCCAAGGAGGTAAATCCACCTGGAATAATAGAAGAGGGGGTTCGAAATAGGTGTAAAATATATTGGATAGATACCTAGTTTCATAGAGTTTCTTCCAATCTAAATAGGGGACAATAGCAAAAATCATTCCCTCCTATGGCTCCAACCACGATCCTATCTCTTTGAGCTGGGAATCGAATTCAAACCCCAAATAAAATCCCTTCATATTTGAAAAATTATAACTTAGACACCCAAACTTCAAGAAAAAGATGTCAATTTGGTGGAATAATCAACCAAATATTCATGGTACCCAGATGTACCGGTTCGAGCAAAGATTGAAATATACTAAAAATTGCACAAGGAAATGGAAGAAAGAAGTCTTTGACAACATCCAAGAAGAAAGTATAAAGCTAGAGGAAAAATGGAGGAGATCCAACAAAAGGTAATTCTTTAGGGGTTATCGTAGGAGATTAAGTTGAAGGAAGAATAACTCAAACATGAGATAAATCAGAGAGACAACCAGGAAGAGATGTTGATTCATCAGAAATCTTGAGTCCAGTGGTTGCAAGAAAAGGATAAAAATACCAAGTTCTTCCATAATTCACTTCTCTGGAGAAAAATTCAGAAGCATATTGAGTCCCTACAAAAGGAAGAAGGAACGGTATTGGAGGAACATAAAGAGGTAGAAAGAGAGATAGTTAGCCATTACAATAGGTTACTCTCTAAGCCAGACTTGGATAGGAGGGAGGCAACCCTCCAGATCACAAATTCTATCCCCATAATAATTTCCCCCCAAAAAAATAGTTGTCTTATGCCTCAGGTGACCCTGGAAGAGGACGAGAAGTTAGTTATGGAAATGTCAGTCGGGAAGGCCCATGGTCTGGATGGTTTCACCTCGAATTTATACCAAGCATGTTGGAGTGTCATAGGTAGATACATTTGGGCAGTCATGGAAGAATCCAGAAGGGCTCTCTTAGTGCTACAGGATTTCAACGCAAATTTCCTAACTTTAATCCCTAAGGAAAGAGATGCTAGATTGGAAGACAAGTTATTCCCTATATCGCTATGTAATTTAATATACAAGATCATAATGAAAGTAATTGCAAATAGACTAAAACCTTTTCTGCATGAAATTGTTTCTCAAGAACAAGGAGGATTCATGGAGGGAAGAAAAATTATGGATGGAATAATAGTAGCTCATGAATCCATCCACTCTCTTTAAAAAATTGGTCAGCGAGGAATGATGATAAAGATGGATCTAGCTAAAGACTATGATAGAATTGACTGGGTCTTTTTGTGTGAAATTTTGAGGGTGTTCAAATTTGACTCATACTAGATCACATGAATCTATGTCCCTATTTTCTCATCCTTCTTTTCAAACCTGGTTAATGGGTCCCCTTCGACAACCTTCAAAGCTTCCATAGGTATCCATCAAGGGGATTCGATTTATCCCTATCTGTTTATAATTTTGGAAGAAGGTTTGGGGATATTTATCAAGCAGTCCCACTAGGAAGGCGCCCTTTAAGGCCTTCTTCTTATCCCTCATTCTAAGCCCCTCACTCACTTGCAATTTTTGGATGACACCCTCTTAAAGCATTAGACCATTATCAAGGAAGCGAGATCTATCAAATGCATCTGTAAAATCTTCATGGAATCCTCGAGAATGCAAATAAACCAAGAAAATTCAAACATTTTATTTTTTAATACTCCTGTAGTAGTCCATCTCAACATATCCCACATTCTAGGATTTCAAAGAGCATGATTTCCTTCAAAGTATCTGGAAGATTGTCTCTTAGAGAAATCCCTTAACAATCTGGCCTGGAAAGAGCTCCTAGCGAAGCTAGAAGAATGCATTAACAGTTGGACTCATAGATTCCTGAATTTCCCGACCAAGGTTCTCCTCATAAAAGCAGTTCTCATGGCCATGTCAATCTACCTTTTTTCATCTCTAGCAGCCCCAACAAAAGATCAGGGCTATCCAAGGAAATTTTCTATGGGTAGGAGTGAAACATGAGAAAAAATGGGATTTGGTGGCCTGGGAAAAAAATTTTATGCCTAAATATAGGGGGATCTAGGAATCAGAGACCCCCATAATATGGTCTAAGATTTAGTGGCCAAACTTCTCTGGAGATGGAAAAAGAATCCATGCGCCCCGTGGGAAAAAATTTGCACAAAACAATTCAAAGGATTACCTAACTAATGAAAGGAATAGTTTGGAAGGATCAAGACTCAAATCTCTTATTTGGAACTATTCTTGGAAAAATAGAAAAATCGTCCATTAGCAAAGTTTTTGGGAAATACATGATGGACAGTCGACCTTAGTTTGAGAAGATGCGTGGGAAATTTTTCTTTCCCTAAATTCAAAAGGGAACCTACAGAGCATTCAAGAAATGACAAGAGAAGTTGGGTAGACTAAGTTTCACCAATTCTGGGAATATTGTTTGAGCTTAAACTTAGGAGAAATACGAACCTAGAAGCCTCTTTCAGAGTGGTCGGTAACCTAGACAGGATCCTCCAGATAGGATATGGAGCATAATTTATCCATGAGATCTATTAATTTTAAGCCAAGGAAGGACATCCTGGTATGGGGAAGAAAAGGGAATGGGAACTTCAGTCTAAAGGAAGCTTACCAGCAGGTGGCAGACCCTTAGGATACAATCCAAGAGATGGTTTGGAACAAGATCTAGAATTCTCATCATTGGACAAAAGTGGAAACTTTCCTATGGTTTATTATCTATATGGGAGGATTGACCTAGGATGGAATCATTAAAATAGGTTATGAACGACCCTCCATTTTCATATTGTGCCTTTGGGACAATGAAAAGACAAATCATATTTTCAATGAATACAAGGTAGTGTCAGAACTATAGGACAGAGGAGCCATTATTTTCATAACCATGGACTAAGACATGACATCAACAAAAATATAGAATAATGGAGACCAGATCCATTTAGAAACATAATTATTAATTGCATATGGAAGATATTCCTGAGATTTGTTCTATGGCATACATGGAAGGAGAGAAATCACAGGATCTTCGGAAGCCAATACAACAAACTAGACCAAATTTTGCACGAAATCAAAGAAAACATCCAAGAAATGATATATCATTCATTATGGAATGAAGAGGACTGGAATCCCTTGGGGGAGGAAATGGGGATTCTCACAAATTGGCATCTAACCCCCATCCATGCCAAAACCCAGCCAAAGAAAAATCCAACAAAAGATCACCGAAGCAAGGAAACTTGGGAACCCCCTCCCACAGGATTCATAAAATTGAATTTTGATGGAGACTCAAAAGGAAATTGAGGGAAAGCAGGTGTGGGAGGGGTCTTCCGGGACTCGACGGGTTCTATTCAGTGCATATTCAATATCTAACTTGGTCATAAAATGAATAATGGAGCGGAGCAGGCATGTCTGTTAATAGGTTGGAGAATAACAAAATAATTAAACTATAAATCTCTGATAGTCAAAGGGGTCTCTTAGATTCCCATCGAGGGATTGAGAAAAATCATAAATGGAACCCATTAGGAGAGAGTTTCAAAGAATTGGAGGTTATCTTTTTCTTTTTCAAAGATAGCTAAACCATCAAGGGAAGCTCACTTATCGTCTCGAAGCATGTTAGGATAAAGGGTAATGTGGTAGCAGACTACTTGGTGAACGTGGAAGTGGGCCAGATCCCCAAAGAAAATAAGTGGTGGTGGAGGGATGTTGGCCTAGGCACATTTATAGATATTATAACCCAATTGTATAATGGTGACACCCTCCACAAGGATGGGGGAATAGTTGGGGAGTTCACTGGCCTAGGTTCGCGAGAGCCAAATGTCCCTACAACATTCTAAAGGTCAAATCACCAACACATAGTACATGGGGGTTAGGAATTATACCTCGGTTCAAGATATGTGGTAGAGAATGAAGATGAATGGAGGGGAGTGGGAAGTAAGGCTTGTATAATAAATAAGGTACAAAGACTTGCGGATGAGAAAGCTTCTATGAGATATGGAGATGGGATGACTCCAATGGCGTCCAGAACCAGTACCATAGGTATTATGGTTATGAGAGAAAAGTATTGGGCTTGTGGGAAAATTATGAAATCGGTTAATATAGTAAGGAAAAGGCATCGTAGACGCATCGATATGAAGGTGGCCAGACCCATTAACATTAATGGAAATCAAAGGAACCTGGCACACAGAGTTGTTAATTTTTTGGGAAGGGAAGAGTAAGATTTGAGAAGCAAAGACATTACCAGAGGGACAAGGGTAAAGGGTTGAAAAGGGTGTCCTGGGGGATTCCCTCTTCCTTTGGGATTTGTATTAAACCTTTGCAAGGTATCGAGAGAGGATTCATCTAGCCTCTAGTGGGTTCATTATAGACACAGTTGAAGGTAGCTATCCAAATCAAATTCAAAGTAAGGGTGAAAGGATTCGGGAGATGGAATCGAGTCGCAAGAAGATGTTGGATAAGAAGAAGAATTTAGGCTTGCATAATTCCTCCAACCCCGATGGTCATGGTAAGTAGAACTATAATATTGAGAGCTAGTCCTTTCCTAGAAAGACTCGTTCAATATCCAAAGAGAAGTTATCCATGATGGAGTCCAGTCGTAACTTCCATAGCCTTGGCTCTACAAAATAAAAGTGGGCTATGGAGGAACTTCAGAGGGAGGTGAGTAGAAAGAGAAGGGTCACTTGGGAGGAGGAGGTCTTGGAAAAATTGAAATATTGGGTCTGATACCTAGGGCAGTCACGAACCAAAGAAACCAAGTATTTTCGCTTCGAAGATGTCTACTAGAGAACAAAATCTATGGTCACCCAATCTATGGTGAAACAGAAGCAGGAGGTCACCCAAGTGATAGCTCAATAGAAAAAAGATAATGTGGCACTCAGGAAAGGGGTAAGGATTTTGGAAGAAAAATATGATCTCTTTTCTAAAGATAAATTTGGTATTAGTTTTATAGAAAAAGACTATGAGGCTAGTAAAGAAAATGTGAGGCGACAAGGGGTGGGGGGAATCTATGATGGCTCCAAGGAGTGCCCCATTGTGATAGAGGATGATGATCCACAAAAGTATTATCACCTCATCGGGACAATAGCACAACACTCGAGAAAGGGAGCTCTCCTGGGTCGGGGCTTGATCCTAGGAGGTTTCTCTCTCCTTCCCGAACTAGGCCAGGCATAATAGTATGTGGGTATCAATGTTGAAACTATCAAGTCAGTCTTGTGTTTTTTGGGGTTCTTCTCTTCATTATATCTATAGTAAGAAGGATATGTATAAGAAAGTCAAGGGTTCTAATCTCAAAATCCATGTGAACTTTAAATTCGTAGGGTATAATATCTTGATTCCGGCTTATGAATTTTTGTCCCAAAAAGGTATCCCAGTTGTAAGGAGATGGTCCAAACCTACAGAATTTTCTGCAATGATAATGATTTAATAATTTTGAGGAGACCCCTAGTTTCCTTTTTGGTAGGACCCCCAGAATCAAGATTGTATCATTTCTGTAATCTTAATACAAATTTATAGTCTCTTTTTTGGTTATATAAAAAACAAAGGGAAGACCTCTGTTGAGACCTGAAATTGACATTCTCATTACCCTATTATACTCTTCACCTATACCTTTTTGGCCTACCTAAATCTTGAGTGAATGATAAGAACGCTACCAATTGCCGGTAATAAGGTCATAAGGTAAAGTATGGTTAATTCATGCATTTTGTGGTTTATTGAGTTAAGGAATTAAATATTTCATGTACTAATGCTCGATTTGTCATATGTGAATCTTTGACCTCTAGATGTCTAGCGTTCCTGTTCCATCTCTGTCATGATCTGGTACCTGCGCACCAAGCCTGCTTCTGTCCGAATCCGGTACCTGCGCACCAAGCCTGCTTCTGTCTGAATCTGATACCAAACGCATCTGGTACTAAATCTTACCTGTTGCGATATGGTACCAACAACATGCACTGTTATGATCCAGTACCAACGGCCACACACTGTCATGATCTGGTACCACCTTTTGCACCCTGTCGTGATCCAGTACCATCTGCCTGTTACGATCCGGTACTAATATGGAAGAACCTAATGCACTAATTTAAGTGTTAGATCTCACCTAAGTCAATTGGTGGATGTCTATTTGTTTTAGCAAGGCTATGATAAGAACAGTTTGTTAATTGCCTCATCCTCATGCACTTCGTGTCATGAAGATGAGGCTAAAGATGTAACCAAATGATTAAACTTAACAACTGATTGATTTGCAAATCACTTCGCCTCCTTGTGTTTCACGATTTAGACTATTAAATAGTCGTGGCAAGGATGGTAGAAGAGTAGGAGAGTTAGCATATCATCAATATGTAAGCAGCGTATGATAGTACATAACACATCATGAGTGAAGATTAATGGAAAGTTATTTTATCTCCGTATTTTGATTATCGATGATTAAGAATGAGTTGAATTGTTAAAGAGAGTTTTTTATTTTATGTTTTGAAGTGTGAGTGAGAGTAATGTGTGTGTTAAAAGAAACCTTCTTGTAGACTTCAGCAGCTGACCTGTTGAAGCGGCAAGGGCCCACTGCCCAACAAAGGTCATCCTCTTTGTAGATTAGAATTAGTGTTTGTTTTCAGTAGTATAAACATTGAAGTAGCTAAAGCTTTAACTCTGTTAGATTATAGCAGTACAACTTAGATTAAGATTTCCATTCTATAATTGTTTAGAGATCTTTAATTGCTTTGTTTTTGCATATGCTCTATTTCTGTTCTCATGAATTTGATTTCCTTGAATGATCATAGATGTTGGCAGCAATAGTCAAAACTACTTGGATAATAACTAGTGAAGTTCATTGTGAACCACAGCAGAACCAACATATTGACTATTGAACTACCCATGCTATGTTGATTGATGTGTGATTTCCTTTCAGAAAGTGTGGATTGCATAGTTAGTTTTATAGGTCAGACATCAGAGTTGATCTATCAAACCAATTTCATCTCATACTTGCATGTGCCATAATGGAATAGATAGCCTCTCTATGAAAGACAACCAAAGTGCATTGTAGTTTTCTATTTTGATTTGTTTCCAGCATACATAATCTAGTTTGATTCTATACTCGTGACATTAGAAATTACCTTTCTTACTGGTGTCTTGTAACTCTGTTGATTACGAATCCCATATTGATAATTAATGAGTGCATTATATTAGACATATAAGTAGCACAACAACCTCCCCAAGGTGAAAAGTTTCCCCCAAGGAAGGATGCGGAAACCCAAGGAAATTTGAAACCTCCTAATGTACTATTGCCCCCATCCTGACTAGGGGAAGCCCCAAAACCACTAGGAATGTTCCATCTGAAAGGTAAACTAGCATCGAACAATGTCGAGGCGCTCATAAGAATGGTGGAGGGGGAAGGAATTCCACCCCCCCCGTGTTGAAACCAAGGCTCGTCCCCCCACTAGAAGAAGATCCAAAGGTGGGCATTGGGATAGAAGGGATGTGCATAGAAATTCTTGGTTTTCTAATAGATGGAAATGTTGACACAATCAACATCCCCAGATTGAGGGACCTATAGAAAAATGTGTAGGTAAAATGGAGCTAAGGGGTGGTAATGTGGACATCACAAGGATGCCCCCTATCCCACTTGAAGATGGAATTGATGGCTCAGCCACACTGGATGAAACACCTGGTCTAGACATGGTGGGAGGATGCCTAAAGAAAGAGAAAGGATCACTAAAAATTTCCCTTACTTGGACAAGTATAGGGGCGTTTGGCTTAGTCAAAGGAGGATTAAAATTTGGTGGAGGACATTCATATACCACTTCTACCTCGATGAAACCAGTATCATCAAACAAAAGTTCATGCTTTTCAAAGTATTTTTCACCTATCTCACGTTCCTTTAGAGGTGGTTTCACCTCCATAATAGGATCAATTCCTCATAGTCGATGGGACCAGTGCAATAGTTCAACCATGGTGAATATAATAAGTGAAAATCCAAACACAATTCAACCTAAGGCCAACCTAGACTCATAATCAAAGAGCATAGCCCTAATCAATCTATACTAACGAAAAGAAAACCAATTGGATCAAGTGCCTTCTGAAAACCAACCCCATGGGGGAGATGAAGTCCTCACAACATTGGATAGCAAAGGTATGAGATGAAGTTATGATGATCTACGTGAAACAACCCTGACCAGTGCAAGTACCCTTTATTAATACAGACTCCCTCCAATGGAACTAAGCCCATGAACAAATGTTTTCCCCAGGTACTACAGGCATGTCCCACCTACAATCACCTCTTTGGATATCTAGGAAAGGTCACTAAGGCTACCACCTTACAATCAATGATCGGTCAAATAGCCATAGGTCTGACTGCACATAAGGGCAAGTTAACTAATCTCAAAGCTCTGAAGGATTTAACCAATGAAACCCCAATATACATAGAAATCAAAGCAGTACTACAAACACCAAAACAAGTAGAGAGGGGTGATCTCCCGACTTTCCCAAATGTGACCTCATGCTTAACTCTTGTGTTAGAGGAGGCACCCAACAAACTGGTTGAAAGAATGGATTTAACACTCTTTAATGAACTAAGTTTTGTTTTGTGGCCTTGGATATTTTACACTCAAATCCTAATCCAAGGCCCTAAGCCTATCTAATGTTGGTTCACTATAAAAGAAAATGTCTAATGAATTTTAGATTACGCGTTTACTTTATGGTTGTTTCTTAAGTCCAAGGGTAGAAGATAAAACTTTTGTGAGGTTTTGACTCTCAACCCAACCAATCAATGCAAGGATGATAATGCAAATCATTCACTTTGATGAAGTCTAGCTATGGGAGTGAGAAAGGATTTTTTCTTTTCTTTGAAAATTTTGAAATGAAACCTCACACACACCAAGCAACCAATAAATAGATTCAGATCTGAAACTTTTTTAAGAATTTGAAACCAAACAATGAAGAACCAATGCACTCTTTTCACTAATGCTTCAAAAGCAGTCAAGCATGAAACAATTTTTTTGTCTTTTTTGATATTTTTTTAGTTGTTTTTCCCAATTAGAATGAAAATTTCCTTATCTAAGCAAGAAATACAAATGCAAAAGGAAAACCAACAACAATTAGAAAGAAAAGGGGTTGTAGGAAATTGGAAGTGAGTTTGGATCATCCCACTCCAATGTCTCTACCAAGATATCACCCAAAACTCACCTAGGAGGGTATATCTAGTGATGAACAACATTTACACAGGGACAAGTAATGAAACTAGTATAAAATACAACTAGATCTCTCCATGTCAGTTGGGTTCTCTTCCCATTCACTGAATTATCAGAAAGAGATATAACTTATCCAACAAATGGAAATCAAAGCACACAAATGGACTTAAACAACACTTGAAAACAAAATATGTGGAAAAATGATTGAAACAGAGACAAGGCATGTACCATAACAGACCACTACAACACCCTTTTAATCAGAGGAAAAACCTAATCTCAAGAGATTGGGTTTTTCTCTCCAAATCTACATTTTTTATAGATCATCGCAGGACACATGCCATTCAACAAGCGAGGGGCCTCGTAGGATGCTTATGATGCAACCAACAATGATGAGATTTTTTTTTTAGGAAGATGGATATGTTCCAGATATTCTAGAGCCATGTCAGATCTCTCAAATCTACTAGATCTAGGCTTTGAAATAATCAATGGAATAAAATCAAAAGAAAATCACAATCAACAAAGGAAAGGATTATCAAAGAGACTCAAAATGGATAAGAATTATTCCCTAGTGGAGTCACCAGCTTCGTTGTGGGACAAAATATTACAAGGAATTTGTTGAATACACAAAAAAATATCCCTAGGATTATCCTAATCATCCTATACAGAAAAGGGTTTAGACTTCTATTGTTTCCTTAGATCTAGATTCAAACACATGGATTCATCACTAGCCTAAGGAGTGGTAAATATTCCATACCTTTCCTTGTAGGTTTTCCTTTGTATATCCTGACGGTTGCAGACATGAAACTCCAACTCCAAGCTCCACAACCTAATTCTTGCACACAAAAGACAAGTAATACCTCTCTACTTGATCTATATCTAACTTGCTTCTAATAAGATATATAATGGAATGAATCAAATCTAAACATTCATGAAATGAACACAAATGACATGTCAGAAAACCATTTATCTATTAATTAAAAAATAGATAACATATACAATGTCATACCTTGATGAAGATGCATCCTCCCTTGACTCCTTGCTCCTTGCTTCTCCTTTCAACTTCTTGGTCAAGCTAGGCTCACCGAATTTTGGTTGTGATGGATAGAACAAGCACCTCTGCGAATGGATAACATAACAATACTTCATAATTCTCCCCCTCTTTCCCAATACTTTCCTTTCATATATAGTTATTTTGAGGAGTCTTGGGAGAGCTTCTATATATTCTAGAGACTACTTGAGACTTGAATGTTGTGATTTCTTAGGTCCTTGATACAAAGATACGACTCATCCCTCGCATATATCCTCGTAAATCCATGAATATAGAAGTTTCAGGGGCCATCGCATTTTGAACACTGTTGTCATGCAAGGGTCATCGATTGTTGTCCCCTATGTGTTTAGTGATGACCTCCAAAATGGGCTCAAATCTTAGGCAAAATGTGCATTTTAGCTTATATCCTCTTGTGGATTCCCTTCTGGCATGTAGGGTGGAAATTAAGGCTATAACACATAGTCTAATATTATCTAGTGAAATTATCAATATTGTGTCGTATAACACTAATCAATAGAACAAAAGTTGTAGAGAAAGTGAATGTGTATGTGTGTGTGGTGACTATCATTATGCTAAGAGTAGTGGAAGAGTAAAGTAATAAAAAGAACCAAGGAGAAGTAAAGAACATGGGAACAAAAAGTATGGTGTAAGTAATGTGTCAAGTTAGCCATTGGTTCATTGGGATGGAAAGAGTTCACAGGGAAAAAATTTGATTGGTCTGCGGGTCACGGGTTGAAAAATATTGAGAGTTGGCAGAGTGTGAACCTGATGGAAAGGACTACAAGAAAAACCATGAGATCGATGAGAACTGTTGATTTAGTGGGAGACGGATCCAGACCATCCAATATGTCGAGCCTAAGGGTTGGTTAAAGAGCATGCAATTTTGGGAGGCCGCAAGGATCTGGACCATTGATCTTGATCAGACTAGGTTATCTGATCTGGCAAGAGGTATGTTGATGTAGACACCAACCTGAAGGAATATTTACAAGATTTCTAAGTTCAGTTAGGCCACAAATGTGAGATTGAATGAGAAGGAATCATTGGATCAATAAGATATGGATACATACCATCAGATATGTCAGGGCCAGTGGCCAAGTAAAGAGCAGGTGAGTTAAGGAACCATGAGGATCTAAGTTGTTGACTCGCAGATTTTCTAGCCAACAGATCTATCGAATGTGTATGTTACCTCAAAAGGGACCCAGAGTGTGTTGGTTTCCACATCAACCTACTGAGACGACATGACATGTCAACTGAGTGATAGGTGGAAGCCTACCATTGGGTACACACCAACAAGGAAATGTGAGTCAAGAATCTCCATGTGGAAGTCAAGTACAAGTAGGACCCGCTATTTCCAATGGCGGGTGTTGAGGGGGATTAACCAAGTGCCAATAGTAAATCCTGACCATGTGTTGGATGATGACATTAGATCCCGATTATCTATAGAATATCAACGATTGGGAGGGAATTTTCGGAAGAATACTTTCAGAAAGACTTGGATGGAAGGATATGCGAGAATTTCATGGTTGGAGATTCTAATAGGGATAACCCCATGGCATGATCCCGAAGAGGCAAGGACCCTCGATCTGTTGAAGAGTTGGACCTTATTAATCAGGGCCATCGATTTCACTGTGGACTCAGTCCATTGAAAACATATTGGAGTTTTTGTTATTGTTAACCATTGCATTGGTTGAAAGATCCAAAAATATTAGGACCATTGATCATAATTGTTCTAGGTCGTTAGATCGTTCGGAAGGTTTCCTTTGAAAGGAATTGTTTGGGATGGTTTCTCAATAGTGTAATCCTAAAGGGGGAAGAGTATGATAGTGTTTGGGTTTCAAACTTTAGACAAGTCCATGATCTTGGTAAGTGGCATTCCAATGGGGATGATTCTAATAAGTTTTGTAGGCTATAGGCACCCGAAGGCCTTTGTCCAAAGGTAAAATAGCAGGACACATCAACGAGCCAATTCAAGGTAGATATATGTTTGTACTGAGTGGACTGGTGGCATCATCTAACACACGTGGAGTGGGTCCATGTGGAAGCCACATGTATAGGATGATGCAATCATAATAAAATACCCAAGGAATGTTGAAGGAAACATAAATTTCTTCTTGGAGCTAGTATTTGAGCATGAAGACAATCGTTGGAAATCTCTTGAGGAGCAGATTCAATCTATGGATTCAGATATGAGGAAGGAGTTAAGGTTTGGAAGATGAAATTTTGACACCCCACTAGCCTAAGGAAGGGTTAGGGGGTCGAGTGTGTTATAAATGGTATCAGAGCAGAGTTCAAACTCTAGGCCTGGATGGGCCAAAGGTAGGTCACAAGGACATGTTTGTATAAGTGTGGCTTGAGAAGGATTGAGCCTACAAGGCTCGAGGAACAACATAGAAGCAGGGGATCTGTGGCAACGAATGATGGAATTAAGACTATGCATCCTAAGAATCCTATATAACATTTTGAAAGATAACGCATGTGTGGAAGACATGCAAATTAAATGTTAATCATTTGAATTTAAAATGGTTAATGTGCAAGAATGCACTGTATTGAAAATTGAATTTGTAACCTATCCTAATGTGTTAGTGTGTTTTTGCATTCAGGCTAGGAGGACTCTCTGAGTGAGGAAAATTCAAGACAAACTTGATTGAGAACACTCAGGGAAATGGAGCCAGTAGGCCCAGGAAAGGGGTAGAATCGTATGTTTCTGTAACCTTAATTAAGACTCTGCAGAGGAGATGGAAAAATGGAGAATCCCTTGACTTCTCTCTTGTTCATTATTTTATTTCTATAGCATGAGAAAATTGTTATATGTGTAATGTTTTAGTCATGAGAATTGTTGATGGTTGTATGAAACCAAAATGGCTGAAATATGTTTATGCTTGCACCTATGAAGACATTAAGTAATATGTGGTAGAAGTGCATACATATATGCTATGACATATCTAATAATTCTTATTGATTTTAAAAAGTGCTATGACTCTTACCTTATGGTTTGACATGACAATTGGTATAACACTGCATATGATTTTTGTGTGTAAGGAAGGTTGGAGTTGTTGAGGAGACAATTTCCAATGGTGACAAGTGTAGGAGGGAAGGTATTGGACTACCCATTATGGAAGGAGGACCTTCCATTATTCCAACATAATTGTGAAAATGGTAAAGAGAGGAAATCGGGTGGCCATGAATATTGGCACCTTGGTTACCAACAAAGAAGACAATAGAAATATGCATTGTGTGGATGTGTCCATGGGTATTGTCACATTGGTTTAATTGCTTGTGATGATTGATTGCAAAGTGTGCAATGAAAACATATCGTGCATGAGTAACTAACAATCCATTTGGATGTTGAAAGTTTGAGAATTGTAGGATGATGGTTTTGAATATGGAAACAGAGAAAGTCCATATGGAAGGCCAAACCGTTATGAGAGAGAGAACCCATGTTTGTGAGAAAGAGCCCATGTTTGTGAATCTAGATCCCATATGGAACATATTCAAAAATTCATAAGTAAAATTTGAAATATAAGGAAAATAGGTTTAAAAATAATTTTGATTGAAATTGATAATAATATCTCACAATTACTATATGTATGAATTATACAAGTGAGATGATAAATCTGTCTTGGGACTTGAAGGGATAGATGATGGTTTTTGAGCTAGAAAAAATGAAAAGGGATACTATTGGGACATTGAACTCTGAATGCCATGATCACATTGATATGGTTGTGAGGTGTAGAGCAGGCCAGAGGGACACCTTGGTTGTAAGACTTGGTGGAGTCTCTAAGATTGTTGTGCAAAAAAGCCTTGGTAGGAAATATGGATTTCCTGAGGGTCTATGCAACAAAGAAGGAGATTCTTGAGCCTAGAGGCGAGTCACTGCAAGGAAGAGGAGGCTTGGGTCATTTATGTTGTGTGTTTAATGGGATCATGAGCTCAGTGGGTATGTCAAGGAATATAGTGAGTTGGGTATAAGGTGGAAGTCGTATGGATGCAAAGTTGTGAATGCATAGTTAAGTATTGTGTTGATATGTACATTTCCTCATGAGTTGTGAACAATAATGAAATACTTATGCATGAAATTTGTTTTAATATGAATATTGTTTGATATTTTTGTAGTCTTGTGTGGAATACCAAAAGTCTGGGAGAGGACCATACCGAGAAGAGGAAGGCATTTCTAAAGCAGCTAAAATATGAAGGCATGACAAGTGTTGTTGAGATGCAAAGAACATCGAGGATGGTGTTCCTTTTGAAGGGGTGAAGGAATGTAACACCCTGTTTTTGACCCCTGATTAATTTGTAATTGATTATGATTAATGATGGTTTATCTCAACATGTACATAATATTTCCATGCTATGGTTTGTAAACATCATAAATATAATTATTGTTTATTGAAATATGTCGCACAATTGAATGTGGGCGGAGAACCAAATTTGTCCATGATAACACGAGAGGGATTAGTGAGTGGGCATAGAAAGGGGATTCATGTGCTAAGAACCCAAAGCCACCTTGATCGAATCATGTTAGGGGAAAATACCCATAATTTCACTTTATCTTAAAGCTGAAGTGAAATATTAAATGAAGTTGCAGTTGGTAGTTGAGGAATTACTCCAACATAAATTCATGGGAGTGAATGTTGGTACATCCATGGAGAATTGTGGACAACCTCGAGTTGCCTTGAAGAACTCGAGAAGCTCCTAGGAGAAGGAAGGAGAATGCATAGGTGCACGCTGAGGAAGTGAGTCTGGATTTTGAGAAGAAACAACATGCGAAGGAGGGTGTTCTTGTGAGAGAAGAAGCATGGGGAAGAAGGCACGGTTACATGCTACAAAGAGAGGGGAATAGGAAAAATAACTAAAATAATGGTGCATGAGCCAGGAAATAGAGAAGAGAACATTTGGAGAATGTTAGGCATACATGTAGAGAGAGCTCATGAAGAAGAAGGTTGAGCAGAACAAGGTAGCAGGAACCCATGAGTAGATAAGTATTATCTGGGTGGAAATGTGGAGTCCATGCGTAAGAGAAAGAGGAAGATGTAGAGTGGACAGAAAGGAATCAAACCAATAAAATGTTGTATGGTTGGTATAATAACCAAACCCGACCTCAGCTGAGAGGGTCGCAGGTTGATGTTTGGTGAAACAAAACCAACACTAGAAGGGGATGGAATTGAGGGACAATGTAGTCGCAAAGGGACTCCCTTGTGCAGAGGAAATCCAGTTACGAAGGAACCTGGTAAGCTCGTGGAGGCCCTGTGAAGGGTGGGTATAGAGGGTTTTCAACTAGTGGAGATTATGAAGGAGAGTGGCCTTCACACTATGAATTTCTCTTAGTCTAAGGAATCCCCTAGTGGTATCATGGTCTAGCATGGGGGTGCCTAGAATGAAGAAAGGAATAGTGCATGTGAGCCTATGGTTGGGTGGAAAAGCACTCACCAATAGTTAATTGGGTTGGATAGAGTTTGTAAAACATATAAGTGTTCACTATGCTCCGTGTATTTGAATATAATGAATGGCTTGTGCATATTTTGTATTCATGAGTGTATATGGAATGATGGGCGAATAAATGGTTGTGTGAACCCTATATCGTCATGTGTGTAAGTTAATTTACCATACCTCTTGTATTTTCTTGAATGCATGCATAAGTAGTCTGAATTTATGGTTGAAGATCTGTCAAATGTCCATGAATGACCGTGAGGAAATGTCTATAAGGATAAGTGCATGGTTGTATGCCTATGATTTCCTATGTGCACAATAGTATAACTCCTATGTTTGATTAGCCTATAATAGTAATTTGAAGAATGGGATGAAGGCATACTATGTTATAATTCCTCTGTATTAGAAAATATTCTACAATGGTTATTGATCTATTGAATCTATTCATAAGTAACATGAAATCCATGGCTTTAAGACCCTGTGGGGAACCTATATTATGTGGAACCCCCTGTACCTGATACCGTATATAACCAGATAGCTTAAGCCTTTATTAGATAGGAAAGAAAAGATGGAAAACTAACCAACTATTGAGGAAGATCCTAGTTTCCCATCGACAAGCGAGGGTTGATCTCAACTATCCACAGAGAAGGCTTGTGGAATGCATGCTCATGGTATGAAGTTCGCGGAGAGACTAGCTAGTGGGAATAGACTTTGCGGAAAGAGTCCATGGGGATGGAATCCGATTGGTCCACGGGTTGCGAGCTACGAAAGATTGAGAGTTGGTAGAGTGTGAACCCGATGGAAAAAGGCCGTGAGCAAAAACCTAGGATAGATGATAATTGTTGATTTAGTGGGAGATAGATCCAAACTGTTGGATCTATCGTGCCTAAGGGTTGGTTAAGAAGTATGCAGTTTTGGGAGGTCACAAGGATCTGGACCGTTGATCTCGATCAGTTCAGGTCGTTTGATTTCACGAGAGGCATGTTGATGTGTGTTGCGGCCTGTGGGAAGATTTACGAGTGCACTAAGTTCGATTAGGGTGTGAACGTGAGCCCAAACGAGCAGGATCATTGGATAAATAGGATATGGATCTGGATCGTCGAATCTGTCGGGGCCAGTGACCAAGTAAAGAGCATGTGAGTTGAGGAACTGCGAGGCTCTGAGTCATTGATCAATGCGTTTCCAGTCGTCCGATCTGTCAGATGTGCATGTTACCTCAGAAGGGACTCAGAGTGTGTTGGTTTCCATGTCAACCTGTTGAGCAGGGATTCCATGTCAGTTGAGTGACGGGTGGAAGCTCGTCATTGGGTACATGTCAGTGAGGATAGGCGAGTCAATAATCTCCATGTTGAAATCAAGTATAGGTGGGACCCATTATTTCCAATGGTGGGTGTAGATGGGGATTAACTAACTTCCAAGGGTAAATATTTAATGTGCGTTGGATGATGATATTAGATCCCGACCGTCCATTAGAGATCGACATTTGGGAGGGCCTATTCAGACCAAGCCTTTTGAAAAGGCTTGGTCGGAAGGATTCGTGAAAATTGCGTGGTTGGAACTTCCGATAGGGAGAACTCAACAACACCAGTTCGACAAGGCAAGGACCGTCGATCTGCCGAAGAGCCGAACCAAATTGATCGGGGTTGTCGATTTTACGATGTACCCAGTCCGTTGAAAACCCATCAGAGTTTGTGAAATCGATAACCGTTGCGTGGGTTGAAAGACCCGAAAAGATCAGAACTGTTGATCATAATCGATCTGGGCCGTTAGATCGTTCAGAAGTTTTCCTTCGAAAGGACTTGTTCGAGATGGTTTCCCGATGGTGTGAGTCTGAAGGCGGAAGAGTCTGATAGTGTTTAGGCGTCGGACTTCAGAAAGGTCCACGAGCTTCACCCAAAGGCCTATGTTTGAAGGTAAAATAGGATACATCAGTGAGTCAACGCGGGATAGGTCCATGTGTGTGTTGAGTGGATTTTTCGCTTCATCTAGCACACGTGGAGGCCACGTGGAAAGGATGATGTTATCATAAGAAAATGCCCAAGGAACGTTGAAGGATGCCTAACTTTTTGCTTGGAGCTTGGATTTGAGCATGAATTTAGTTATTGGAGGAACACATTCCATCTATGGGTTTAGATCTGAGAAAGGAATTAAGGTTTGGAAGAGGAAATTTTGACACCCCGTGAGTTTAAGAAATGGTTAGGGAGTAGGGTGTGTTACATTCAAAGTTTAAAACTTTTTAGAAGCAAATTTTGGAGCTATTGCCCACTCTTATGCATAAAATCATAATGCTTTATATAAGAATTTTGCAACTATTACCCACTCATGCATGAAATCATAATGCTTTATACCAGAATTTTGCAACTATTATCCACTCATGCATGAAATCATAATGCTTTATATCTTTGACCAAAGAAGTGGAACTCTTTGTGCACTCTTACATGAACTCATAACGTTTTATATCTTTGTCCAAATAACTCGTCCAAAAGTTTGACAAATTAAGAACATTTCTTCATGGTCATTTCATACACAGAAACTTTAAGCTGCATGGAATCTGATTTTGTTTTTAACTTTCATATTTTTTACAGAGTAAATTAAACTTCTTTAATTTTTTTTTTACAAAAGAGTAAATTAAATGCTCTTTACAAAAGAGTAAATTAAATGCTCTAACTAGGTTCGAATTTAATTGAGTTTACAATTAAAAAAATTTGTTAAATAACGTATACAGAATACAATTAGAAATGTTGGAATGCAACCTTCATTCAATCCTAACGATGGCAAACCTTGAGTGTGCAGGTCTCAAAGCGAATATTTCAACCCATATCCGCAAAATGCAAGAGGAAAACAACTGGACGACTAATTTGGCATATCACCATCAACGCAATTAAGCAATTGTTTGCTTCAAATCGCTCATATTTCGAATTTCAATGCATGCTATTATGATATAATAGAATCATGTTTTTCTTTTCTTTCTGCCCCAAAGAAAAAAGGCTTGAGATGCACAGATTGGTAGATGGGGCTGCCATTTTTCTTCAATGATGCTTATATCGATAGCCTAAAAACGATTCATTTATCACCAATTTGTTTCTCGCTCTTGATTTATTGGAGACTTGGCTAGAAAATACCAAAACTTGGTTGTCGATGTTCTAAAACAAAAATCTGTCATTGAAATGATTACAGAGTAGTTTTTGAAGTCGAAAACCAGTTAGATCCGCAAGATTTGAATAATTATTTCTGTATAATTTGAGTGCTTCAGAGTTTTTCAGTATGATGAATTCATTTCTACATTCAAAAATTAATTTTAAACAACAAAAAATAGTAATTTCTTACAAATTTATATCACACAATTTTCAAATCAAGAATACAGGTAATTACATTAACAATAATAAGGAAATAAAAACCATAACTCCCTTTCTTTACATGTAAAAATATGTAAATAAAAACCATAACTCCCTTTTCTTTACATGTAAAGAGAGAAGAATGAAATCCACAAAATACACCACTAATATTTTTCAAATCAACAACGCAAGACATTCTGATTAGATCAGCTAAAAATAAATAAATAAATATCATAGTCCCCTGTTTACATGTAACACATACAGCCAAAAGAATGCAGTCCATTGAATATTGGCCAAAAATAGGTATTACATAGAATTAAGAATGTTTCAACTGGACTGACAAACCTGATATAATTCACATGATACAACTACAGATTGTAATAATACAACTACTTTACATCAATGAGCAGTCTAATAAAATAATCGGTTCTCTTCCCATAATATATATATATATAACAGATTGTACTGATAAATTAAGTCACCATATTAATTCCTGATCAGATTTGATGCATTTTTATTCCCACTTCCCTTCTATCTGGTTGCAATTTCGAAAAGAATAAGTCATAGCCACACTTCCATCCATTCTTTTCAATACATATCTCTCCACTACAACATAACAGACAAACTTTCTTCCAGTGCCAGTGTTACTGAATAATTTCTCCACTCTCACATCTCTGCTTGTTGCTTCTGATCCTTCTCTACCTTGATCTGTCCTCATTTTTGCAATAATGGGCCAGCTTAGTCTCACCCCCTTCAATTTTCCATTTTCCTGCATTATTCCTTTCATCCAAATACTCCCATCATCATCTCTAATCTCTTCAACTGCCTCATTTCCCAATAGCAATGCTTCTTCCACCCTTATTGTTCTCTGCACAACTAT
>ML795976.1:10362-23165 GCA_009831015.1 Picea engelmannii
ATCTTGATCATCTGCGTCATTCTTCTGTTGTAGCCATCAATGACAACCTTAACCATCTGCGTTAGCTTCTGTGTTCCAACGCTGTTTCAGCACTGTTTTCAGCGTCTGTGTTTGCATTTGTGTTGCAGCATGTTTCAGCATCTATTCTTCATAAACAATCGATTGCCATCAATGACAACCTTGATTATCTGCGCCTTGATCATCTGCGTCATCTCTGTTGTAGCCATATTTCCAACAACTTTTACAATGAATTTGAATATGGTGTAAGAACATGAAACATAGGAAATTGAATTCGCTTTCCGAATGGACAAATTTTATTCATAGAATTTGTAAATAACTATGTGAAATTTGATTTTTTCTAACAGTGGTATGTTATTTTTCTACCAAAATATAAGGTATATGTCTTTGTTCGTGCAGGTGTTGAGTACCTTAATGATGGAATTTCATTCCAAAAACTTGTATAATTGTAGAGAACTCATTGTTCTAGTGCGGTGTATTTTTTGGAAATTTATAATATTGATTTTATATATTTTTTTAAATATGAAAGTCAATATATCCTTGAAATTACAACGCCTTTTGTTTGTGTAGGCTAAGAGGGTCTTAACATGATCAAAATAATTTATTTATTTTAAGATCATATATATCAGTATACTATAGTGCAACATATAACTCCTTTTAGAAATGGTTAAGCCAAAAAACATTTATAGAAGAAATAAGAGAGGTATGTATTCTAGGATTTTGATATATGCAAAGACAAAAATAGATTAAAAATAGTAAACAAAATTAATTTTAAAAGAAAGATATATATTTGGAATCTACATAGCCGACTTTATATACATATGTAGTTTCGTCAACAACTGAATTATGTATCCTATATAAAAATAATGTCAAAAATAGAAATATAAAGAGGTATTCACAAAAATTGAGGTTTTTATCAATTTGTATACTGAACCACTAGGTTTGTCATCCCAAACCTAAACCAAAGGAAACCAAGTCATCATAGACATATGTTAAAGTTGTCAATACCGCCCAAAAAAAATTGAATTCAAAAGAACATGCACATGCTCTAGGAATGTGCACGAGTTCTTAAGAGAATGCATGGGCTCTAGGAATGTGCATGTGTTCCTAATAGCACACACACACACACTCCTATGAGCATGAACGCACTCCTATATAGGGCGGAGATGGAGATGGTGGTGGAGGGGACTTGTAGTAATAGGGCGGAGGAGGAGAAGGAGAGGGTGGTGGAGGGGACTTGTAGTAATAGGGCGGAGGAGGAGAAGGCGAGGGTGGTGGTGGTGGCTTGTAGTAATAAGGTGGGGGAAGCAATGGGGACAGAGGTGGCGACGACTTGTAGTAATAAGGTGGGGGAGGAGATGAAGAGGGGGGAGGCGGGGAGTTGTAGTAATAGGGTGGAGGAGGAGATGGGGAAGGTGGTGGCAGAGATTTGTAGAAGTATTTGGGAGATGATTTGTATTTGTAGTATTTGCCTTCCTTGTATTTGTAGTAGAAGTTGAAGTCTCCCTCAAAGCTGTATGAAGAGGCAGACACAAGGGAAAGCATGAATGCATGAGCAGCGAAGAAAGCAATGAGAATAAGGACTCCCATTCCTCTTCTCGGGCAATCAAAGAAGCTCCAGTGTTTCGTCATGATCAAGTCTTTTGGCTACTCTTAATCTCTTTGATCCGATGGATAGATGTTCAGACTCTGAGACCCTGGCTTCCTTTATATATTTCAATGACGATGTGGATAACAAATAGGCTTTCCTTTTAAAATTTGGTAGCTTTCAGGACGTGCTTCGCACACCCGAAATGTTATATTTAAGACTTGGACAAAAAAGATAGGTAATGTGTTGGAAATTGCAATGTGATGGAAAACATGCTTGCTGCTCATTATAAATATATATAGGCGAATGAAAAAATAAACAAATTATAATGAATCCATAGTAACTAATCATCAACTAAATACATGAATCCTAAAATAGTACACCCTTATAATTTTTACGTACACTTATCTCATTTAACAATAAATCTATAAAGATAAAAAGTAATAATTAAAATTTGATTAATATATAAAATAAAAACTTGAAAAAATATGTCATTATTTTTATTATTTTTAAGAATGAAAAATATAAAATTATTATGTTTTTAAAATTTGTAATAATAAAAATTTATATTTATTTAAAAAATTGTACTTCTTACAATAAAATACCTCATGATATGCATCTTTGAAAATAACCTTTGGAAGTCTTCCAGTTAGCACATCTGGTTAAGGTGTGAGTTTCATTTGGTAGGGTCCATGTTTAGTCGGGAGGAGACACCCAAAAATACAAGAATGTTAAGGGTTGGTGTGTCCCTTGGGTGTGATCCCCACACAAACAAAAAAGAAAATAACCTTTCGAAAGGACTGGAAAATATTTTGAGGTTCCCCTTTGGGTTGAGAGTTGTATTCATAGAGTCATTTCCAATTTTATAAGTTGAAAGAGTTGTTCATAAGAAAACAATTGTAATATAGGGTTCATGCAAGGATGTCCTCTATTCCTACTCCTTTTGGTATTTATATAGACAAGTTATAAGTTTTCCTAGAGAAATCAAGGTTGTGGGCATGGACCTTGCAAGGCTAGTTATCACCCTCCTCTTTATATGCAAATCACATTTTTTTTTTGACAAGGGATGTTTTTTTCCTCGAAAAGTAGCTTCAAATTCTCAAAGATATTTGCACTAGCTTTGGGATGACCTTGAACACTAATAACCACAAATTGGAATAATTTCATCCATACAAATATCTTGGAATTGGCATACATTATAAGTTAAATTGGGATTACCAACTTCATCACCTTAAATACACACTATAACTTGTTTGTTATGGAAAATTTATAGACAAAACCCACATCCCAATCCAGGATAGAAGAGGGTCATTTAACTTGAAGCAATAAATACTATTTAAAATCGATGACTAATTTATGAGTTATTACATAATAGAAGTGATTAAAAATGGACAAGTGTAGAACTGTTTTATTCAAACAAAGTCTCATTCATCAACATCACTCTCACTATCTCTATTATAATCAACATGTTCTTATTGTGCTTCCATTGATTCAAATCCCTTCCTATTTATTTTTATGGTCTATCCATTCCATGTTGCCTTTGTTTACCATTTTCATATGATGTTATTCACATGGATGGGTGTTGTTCCTTTTATTCGAACAACCTATTATTGAGTTCCTTTTAAATAAGTTTTCTTAAAAAATTGATTTCTCTCGATGTTCCCAGTGTGTCCCATTAGACTTCCACAAACAAACCACTACTTTGTATGCATTAGTAGTAGCATCTAAATGTTTTTAGAGATTGTCCTCTACCTAATGCATCTATATTACACAATTTAGGTACAATGATCATACTATGAGCACTTGTCCCTACCAACATATTCTATTCGAGTGAATTCATCGCATGTCTTGTTACATAGAGGCCCAACATAGTGGACATCAATAGTTTTTACATGAATTACTTTTAGAAGATACACTCAACCTTTGGAATTTTAGTTGGGTGTGTGAACTTGTTGTCACAATTTGTACACCAATGAAATATACAATACACCATAGGTGAATATTTCTCTAGTTGACTCATGTTTTTTTTACATCCTTGTCGACACGAAATTATCTTTTAGGAAGAATCAAAAACTTTGCCAAATGTTTGGTATTAGGTTCTTTGAAACCTAGCTGGTATCTTTTATGAATTAAAATATTTCAAAAACCAATGAATCATGTGAATGTGAGTTAGAATATAAGAATACTATATAACTGAGATATAAAAGATGAGCTCATAGACCACAATTTGTAAAAAACAATGTTTTAAACAAAACTTAGGCTTTAACTAAAAAATAAAAATTACATAATTTTCGGCTCCATCCAAGTATGATATTTTGACCTTTGAAATAGGATACATATAAGATTTTAGGTATTGCAAAATCAATGCAACTCCCATAATCCAATTAAGGATTGCACACTCAATGCAACTCCTAAAATCCAATTTTGACACCTACGATTGTGAAATTCCATAGTTAAATTATCTCACCTATGAGCCAAGTTGCAATTTTATGGATTATGGATACTTTTAAATTTACATTGAAGTTGGAATTGTGACCATTCTCGTTTGAAAGTCCTATTGTAACACACCCATGGTGGGGACTCAAAGTTTCTCTCTTCTTAGGAGAATCGATACCCTCATTCAGGGTCTCTATTCCATTCTTCTCTTCCAAAATTTTCTAACCACAATCTCCATGCTCTGAAATGAGCTCAGAGCTGGAAGTTCTCCTCTCCCAAGTTCTTTGGGTTCTTTCATCCCCCTATAATTTCATATGACCATGGGATATGACCAGACTCTAAGACAACAAGCGCCAAGACGACCACCACGTGAATCCTCTGGAGTGGAAAAACTCTGAAGTTCACGATCTGATGCTGCATGTCCTCAGGTATTTCGATGGCCCTGATTTACTTTGGGACTTCAACATTCAGGAATTTCAAACATTCCTACACCTTTTTCCTCCGAAGTACTCTATACTCGGAGTTATAGATCGAGTGCCATGCATTCCTCGTTATTGACGGTTATGATCTTCTTCGAGACTTCGACGTTCGGGAGTTCCGAGCACTCCAACTCTTTTAACTCTGAAGTACTCCATACCCGAAGTTCTAGATCAGCTAAATCAATGGCTTAGATCCACTTCGGGACTTCGACGTTCGAGAATCCCGAACGCTCACACCACCTTTTCTACCAGAGTGTTTTCTTCCAAAATTAAGGATCGTGCACCACACATCCCTCTCATTCGACGGTGGGGATCCACTTAGAGAGTCCCTCTACTCCGTGTTCCTTTCTCCCCGCTTCTGAAGTATGCGATCTATTGATGCATGTCTCCGCCGATCGACGACTATAAATTACTATGTCTCTTCGGGCTTTGGGAGTTTCAACCTCTCCCCACTCGCTTTCTCCCAGAGTGATTTCACCCGAATTTGACAATCGTTCGATTTGTGTATCTCTCAAATTGACGGTCATGATTTACTTAGGGAGTTCTCAACTCGCGTGACCCCACTTTCCTTGGAAGTTTCTATCTCCCAAAATGGAAGATCCGTTGACACTTGTCCTCAACTAATAGATGACTCAGATGAAATCCATCTCTCCGGCCTTCAAGAGTTCTTCTTCAACACATCCCCTTTTTCCTCGAAGTGATTTCAACCGAAGTGCAGGATCTGATGACACCTATCCATTTGGCTTGGAAGACTCAGATCTGCTTTGGCTCTTTGGCTCATAACTTCCATTCAAGGGTCCTTTGGATCCTAGTGTGTTCCACTCCGAGAGGGACAGTTGGAAACCCCGTCACTCGACACATAGGTTCCCACAGGATCTCAACATTGATACTCGTGTCCCCATGATCGAACAATCATGAGGGATCATGAAGGATCCTTAGATACACAGTCCACATCAACTTCAGAACTTCTGGACTTCGAGGGTTTTGGTGCTACCAAACCTCTTTCCTCCCAAATCCATCAACTTCGGACTAACTATATCGTAGATCCGACGGTCGAGATAGTTCCCGGGCATCCTCAGATCTACAACCCAGATTAACTTCAGGACTTCGGGGGGTTTCAACTCCTGTGCAATGAATATACTCAATTCACCGGACCCACAAAGTCCGAAGGGTTATAAGTTTTAACACCCACATTATTTCTCTAGATGTAATGATCGTGAAGAAATTTGGCTTCTCCCGAACTAATCTCATCCATTCATCTTCCAAATGAAAGGATCTCTCCTTTCGGGAGTTAAATCTCACTATCCTACCTAATCTTTGCCATCTCCTTAAGTACCTAGGTAATTTGTGTTAATTCTCGTGAACTTAACGCTTACATAAATCCTCCACGCACCTCTTGCACTCATCTATCAACTCTAGAACTAAAGGGTTTCTCGATCCTTACACACCTCATAGAGGTTATGTGCATGCATGCACTACCTCTCCTGAGATTTGATGGATCCCTTCCTTCAGAATGACTGAGAGTGTCGACGTGCACACATGAGGCTATACCCAAAGTCAATGAACTCACAGTTCATATATTTTAACTTGAGCCACCGCAGGCCTCAGGCATTTACGTGTACAGGCCAAAGAATTTATTATCTTCTTAAATACATAGTTAGGAAGAATTGAAGGGATACAATATAAATCATTAAGAAAACATATCCATCCCTACAACATTCATAAGATATCCAACTTTACTTCATAGTTACCACTTAAATACACAATATATGTTATTACTGATTATTACAGGTGGTATCCAACTAACTGACTGTGGGTGTTCATCCTTCCACCCAACCATAGGCTCAGAGGCATTCATTCTTAGTTCTCTGGCCACCCTCGTGCCAAGCCATGATATCGCCAGGGAATTTATGCAAATTCTCATTGATCCTTTCTCTTTCACATATTCTGCGAGGTTTATTAGATGCTTCCTCAGCATCAAGTTCACAGCCTTCCGCTCAGGTCCCATTCTCTGCATACTCTCAGAGATATCTCTCTCTGTCATAGCCTCGACAAGATTTATCAGATGATTTCTCCACATCAATATCGTCTCCCTCTGCTCATTATCTGTTGGAATGTTTATTGCATTCTCCACTCTCCTATTTGCATTTCCTTGTGTGCCTTGCACGCACATCCCTCCTATCATGTTCCTTTTGTCAAAAGGAAACTTGGGTCATCGTGGTCTACTAGACCCAATGGTACTTCGGGATGACATTCTACAGCTAGACCATGCTTCCATTCATGGGGGTGGTTGATAATTCAACCACCGGTCCTTTCTTCATTAATTGATTTCTCTCCTTGGGATCCAAAGGAGGTTTATTATCCTCATCAAAGGGAAATTTGGGGTTATTTGATATAATGAACCCTCTCTAATTGTTTTCACATTCTTTCCTCTAGTGATATCATGGACAATACTTTCAAGGCTTCACCCCCACAATTAGTTATTGGTAACTCAAACAATCATACATTTACATTGTTCCCATGCCACATCATGGTAACCCTAATGGATGATTAATTACAATATGGGGGAAACAAGGGTGTTACAATCCCCCCCCCCCTAAAAGGAATATTTTCCTCAATGTTCTTTCTTAGTAACACATGTCATGCCTTTTATCATTCAACCACTTCAGAAGTCTTGATTGTATTTCTCAGTGAGGTCCTTTTTCATACCCTTAATATTCATCACCTTCTTTCAATAATTCTTGGACAACAAGAACATTAATCATAGTCTCATGCGATTTTTTTTTACTAATGCATAGAAATTTCTAGGAAAATTTCATAATCTAGCACAATAATTATTTGCGTAGTTTGTGGATTTGTACCCACATGGTTGTCTTGATATCCAGGATCACTATTTTTCCTTGACAAACCCATTTTGTGCATGATCCCAATAGTTTGCAAGAACTATCAGAGTCTCCTCTTCCTTGCGATCACTCACCCTCTAGGCCTAGGCTCAGGTATCCCCTTCTTTGTTATACAGTTCTTCGGGCGATCCATCTTGCCTTTACAAGGTTTTATCACACAGGAAGAACTATCCATCATGTGCGTGATCCCAATCAATAGTTTACAAGAACTATCAAGGTCTCCTCTTCCTTGCAGTCACTCACCCTCCTGGCCCAGGCTCATGGATCCCCTTCTCTGCTATACAGTTCCTCGAGTGATCCATCTTGCCTTGCCAAGGTTTTATCGCACAGGAATAATTCCAAAGACTTTATCGATCCTTACAATCAAGGCGTCCCTCAGACTTACTTTGTCAAGGCATCCCTCTGGCTTGTGTTACCTCAACACAACATATTCTAGGTGATCATGGCTTACAACGGGGTTCTCATGGCTCAACAGTAGCCATTTTTCATGCTTTTACAACTTGACATTCTTCATCTGTCCTTTCTGGACAGATCTTTTCTTCTCACTCGTATCACAGGCATACATAAATTCATGAGACATCATCATAAATTTTAAATTCAAAATTTTCTTGTAAATCTGTCTCCCATAGATTTCTAAATTCCACATTTTGTTTTCATATTTGTTCCGCACAAGAACTAGATTCATAATTATGGGACTTTCCTTCTCATAGCATTTTGGCTCAACAGGAATTGGTCTTCCTTATGGGCTTACAACGCTACCATATCCAAGACCCCTTTGCTTCCTACACTTTCAACTTCAATCAACCAAACAAATTGTTAGTTTCCCGTGCACATATATTTTCATTGCACCTTTATAACATCATCACAAACAATTCTTAAATTATGCATGCTAACAGTCAAATCACTTTTTTTTGTTCGATGATACAAGAAAAAGGAAATTTCATTCCTTACACATGCATCAGTTCAGTATATCAACTTTTCAAAATGAAATTCAGATACCAATTGACTTTAATTAATGTGCCAACATTCGTGGCCACATTCATACCCAATGCACCCTTGCATCGATTTCAGGTTATCACTTTTCAGGTTCAACACTCTTTCCAAGGTGTGTTTGAATTAAACCAACTTATTACCATATGGACTCTTTTTCCATATTTATTATTTTAGTAGAACCATATTTTTTGCTATGAATCGATCACAACCCTAATATCGCCATTCATGAAACTCCAGCATTCACATGAATTCCTTTAAGCATTCCTTTGACATCCATATAATGTACTCAAAATTTTCGGAAGGTCTTCCTTCCTCAATGGAGGGTTCATTTTCTTCCCTTCATGCAAACATGCACTTCATCGAAGAAATTCCATGCAATTTTCTAGCTATGAGCACCTTTATTCCCATAGAACCAATCCTTGCGACCACAGTCTAAGGCAAAGTGTTAAAATCTATCTTCCTTGACTGGCCCGAAGGAACTCTGTTTTCTCTCCATGGGACCAAGAGTTGTGACCTCATCTTTATTCTTTTCAGGCACTATCCCTTCGACTCCCATGTCTAGGTGCTATGATCTTGGCTAAACCCATTGTCTACAAATCGATGGTGTAGATCTGTTTTTCCCCAGATCCAACAGTTATGCAAGGGATTGCGGAACCTTAACTAGCTCATGATTTAATTCTCCTTCTAACCTCCACAATGAATAGGGGTCGTCCAATCTATGATCAGATCCCAAACTTAAAACAACACTATATTGAATTTAAATTACGGGTACAAGTCTCGACGTTAACCCATGTGCATATGCAATCTCTACAATGATTGCGGGTCGTCAATCATAGCCCTCGATCGATTTTAACCACATGATTTCCAGATAATAATAATTCCAACACATAAGTGTTTGACCAAGAATTTAGATTAAGAACATAGCTTCGATGTGCTAAATTCAACCAAAAAACCCAATCATAGTATAAATTTTATGCGACATTAATGCATGGGTTCCTTGCAGGTTCTCCCACTGATCGTTCATGGATCGACTGTTCCTAGCGATTGTGGAATCCCAATATGCTTTCTCTTTATCAAAGATTTAAATCTCCACAAATCCAAAAAGTGTTTGCCCAACTCTTTTAATCGTGGTAGCTGATTCTCCGCCCCAACGAGATCAACGACGTTGATTCATTGCAAACCGTGCATTCACACGTCCGTTAATTCCACCTTCGCGCTCCACAATGATCCCCGACCATTGATCTAATCTAATGACTAGTGTTTGATCTGTTAACTCCAATGGATAGTGAAGTCAATTTGACGACTACGATTTCTCTTCCCTCCGATTAGCGTCTCGCATTCATCTCCTCTGTCATGTTCTTAAGTATGTTGATTCGATCAGGGTTTTCTTCCTTAATCATACTCTACTTGGGTATCCAAGGCATACATCTTCCTTTTCTTAACATGGCTTCAACCAATCCTATTCAATCAAATGTACTCATTTATTCATTCATTAGTATTTTATCTTTATGCTTTCAAAAATGTAATCCAAGATTCTTACATATATATAAGCTTGTAGCTCACTGCTTAGTTCTCAATAGTTATTAAGGTTGTGACTCTGACCTCTTGATAGAGTTTTCACATAGTTCTTCCATAGGAAACTCCCTTAGCATGCAACTTCCTTATTTCACGTCCATCACTATTTGTGATGGCCTCAGCCTTGAGTTAGCTTTAGATATTTACCAAATATTCCCTAAGGAATATAAACATGCATCTTTGTCATGCACCCAAATTGTGTATCCATACATATTTTGGTTTTATTAACTTACATATGTGATGTACTTAACCATATGAATAATCAAAAGTCTGTGTGTAGAAGACATGGGTATATTTCATAGCCTACATATATCTATATTCTAAAATTAGTCAACTCATGACTGTTCAAACTCATTCTTATGTGATCCTCAAGGCATAATCATTTGCCTCTTATCCTGACAACAGACCATCCTTGCTCATTTACTCTTTCATTTATTTATACTCATCTTTCTCGAGGGAATGGAGTGCATTCCCCTTAATCTATCACTCAAAACATAACTTTCGTGACTCTTTAAAAATGGAGTCAACCATGCATCCATGGTATTCACTTAATCTTGGCAAGTGCAATTCTTTCATTACATATCACTCATCAACACAAACATAATGTGACTTTAATATACATATATCCTTGCATCATACATGTGCGTCACTTTCACGTTTAATATCATTCATACCTAACTGGTATTACTATCAGGCTTCATATCAAGAATCTTCACAATGCATTAAATCCATGCATTCAAGCATAAACACACACAAACCTAACCAAACATTCATCATGCAAGCTTATTGCTTGCACCCTTTCCATGTCATACATGCACATGGGAATCTCAGACTCCAAGATCCTCCTCCAATGATATTTCTACCATTCTTATGACAAGCCTCATAGGGATACTCAACATTGAGTTTCCCTCTAAGTTGAGAGCTTGCAGTCATTCACACAACATCCACATGGAAGTTGAATCAGACATAGTCATAACTAGGTTCCCTTTTCATACGATAACAACTAGTAGAAAAACACTCTTGTCTCAACCTCCCTGGAACATTACCTAACTTCTAAATACAATCTGGGCAATTATAACCATGCCCAAGGTAAAAAAATCAGTGTTAATCCCTAATATTGGATCATTACCTCTTAATTGGGGCATATTACATTATTAATGTTATTTTATTTATGTCGTCTTTATTCCATTAGTTGTAATTATACTTCCTAGTCTCCTATATATACCAAGGAGACATTTTCATTTGGAATCATCTTGTACTTGAACATTTAAGTGGGGTAAAAGGAGGTTTCCCCCTTGAAGAGGCTTATTATCTGAAATTATCTCTTTTTCAAGGTGTTGAGTACTTTTCTGAGGTTTTTCTATGCTATATTGATATTTGGTTCCTAGCATATGGTATCAGAGCTCAAGGTCTTGGGGTTTCGCTGCTACATCTGATACACCTTGGAATTTTTTCTATAAATTTTTTTATACAATGTTTCACAACAAACGGATTGGAGGATATTTATTAGACGGATCAAGGTACGTTGGGTTGAAATTTCAGTTCCTGAAGCCTTATACTTTCGAAGATACAACCTGTACAAGATAGGGTTCTGGAATCATCCTGAAATGAGTCATTGCAGACTTTTTGCTATAAAAAGTTTTATGTAATGTTTCAGACCCTAAAATCTAGAGGATATTCCTAGAAATGAGTAAGGTATATGTGGTAAAAATTTAATCTTATGGGTCATCTTAAATTTGTAGATACACCTTGTGTAAGATAGGGTATCTGACTAGTCCTATTGACTAGTCTCAAGAAGGTGTTCAGGGTAAAACAATCATAACTTCTTCCTAGAGTATCCAAATTGAGTGGGACTGGTTTCATTGGATTGTGGAAAGTTTGAAGTATTTTGGGTAGGAGTTTCAGAATTTAATACCAATTAGTTTGTGTGGGGCACGCTATACAAGTGAGATCTTCTGGAAAGGACAGAAATCGACAAGTTGTGGGGAAGTTACCGTAAATTCCACTTGGAACATCCAATTTTTATCAGAACTGTGGCATTACAGAGAAGAAATATTAACAAACTACATAAAATAAATTTTCATTCCCAAAAGGGCCAAAACTTGGGAGATGCAACAGAAGAAAGATTGTCTAGTAGAACCACCTCAAAATCAAGGTTCAAAAGTGATACTTGACCAACATGCCACCCAAAAAGGGAACTTCTACACCAAATAAGCCTCCAGAAAATCCTACTTGGACTCTTGATGAAGGTGAAGAAATGAGTAGGGACATAAATGATTTACAAAAGAATATAGTAACAAAAGATGAACTACAAGAGATGGAAGCTAAGTTGGAGGCAAAGATGGATGGTTTAAAAGAGGAGATCATGGAAGTATTGAAAAATTTTGTAATAGAGAAGACACTTGAAAGTGAAAATGCATCCCGTGAAATTCACGATGAGGACACAAGGAAGGTGAATCTAGAATGGAGAAACTCCAAATTTGGGTTGAATACCAACCACATTCCTAAGATCGATATGAGGAAGTTTGATGGCAAGGAACCAATCACATGGATACTTCAGATGGAGCAATTCTTTGATCTACATAATGTGCCACATACACAAAAGGTACGAATTGCTTCTTTATATTTAGAACATAATCAATTTGTATGGTATCGATGGCTTTGTTCTCACAAATCACTCGTCACTTGGACAATTTTCACAGAAGAAATTATATCACACTATGAGGATACAAGGAGCAATACCTTCTTTATCCAATTGATAAATCTCAAGAAAAAGGGTTCAGTTACCGAGCACATTGAGAACTTCCAAAG
>ML795976.1:45596-62548 GCA_009831015.1 Picea engelmannii
ATGTATCATATACTATATTATACAAAATAAAAACATATAAAGATCATATAAAAGATATAAACACATACCTCTTCTTTTCAACAATTAAATATCAGTCATCTTCTTCTTCATCTAGCTCAACATCTGTATCAGGATCTAGTTCAGAATCGATATTGGTGAAAGCCTCATTCCTATCAACATCATCATCAACGTCATTTTCGCTACTATAGTTATCGATATCGTCAATGAGATCATCGTCTCCTACATTTGGATGATCAAATTCTTCAACTTCTTCGTTTGACACATCGACTACATGAGCCACCTATTCCTGATATTCATAATCATGACCTTCTTCCTTGTTATTATCTTCATCCTCGGCTACATGATTGTACTTTACTGGTCTCCCTCTTGGATCATATCTAACAATGTATGACCAACCTACTTTACCAAGTACCTCTGAGTAAAATACTTTCTCACATTGACTTGGAAGAACATAAGGCTCTGTACCTAGTTCAAATTCCCTTGTATTAACCATGGTAAATCTATTATCATGCTCAATAACAGTTCTTTTAGGATCACGTTCATGCATCCGTAGCCTATACCATTTAACCTCAAACAAAACCATTTTGAAGGAATTAAAATCACACTCAATTATGTTCTCCAAATGGCCATAGTACCTATTCTTAGTTTCTTTCGGATTTCTGTCACTTCTATAGGAAATGTTGGTGACCTTAAACACTATATTTATCCCACAATCTGAGGTTTTCATCTTATCATCCAACATTTTGATATGAAATTTACGACCATTACACCACATAGCCTTATGATGTTTCAACTGCAACATGGACAACAAGTAAAAAATAAATTGCGAATTAATAATCCTCATATAGGACTTACTAAATATATATTTCAATAATTAAACAAACCAAATATATTGAAAAATTGGGAAAAAACTAGGAAAATGTGGGTAACAAATTTATTTTGTGTGTTTATCTTTTAACCAAAGGCTAAATCAGTTTCCCTTGATGTAAGATCAGGAAATTGATCTCGATGACGATGCAATGTTTTAATCATCTTACTCACCCCTTCCCATGATAACCTATGAAAGTATTCTTCAGTATATTCTATCCAATGCTCCATCCAATCAAGGTTGTTTGCAATGTATAAATGTAAATCGTGCCACTCTTGAGCAACTATATTATAGCATAACAATTTAATATCATTAATTAGTTATTGTTAATAAATGAATAATTTAATAAATGTGTAAAATATTAAAGCTACATCAACATTTAATAATTACCTTTCACATTCCTCATTTTACCTTTCCCCAGTAGGACATCCCCTTCAAATTTGTTGATGGAGTCGAGATGCCAAATGCAAGGCACATTCATATTTTCTGCTAATTTAGGTAGATATTGACTAATATACACCATGCATTGATATACCATATATCCCTCAACCATAGAACCCTATGGACTTGCTCTTTGTCTAACAAAATCCTTCAGTGACTTCAAATGCCTCTCCACCATCCACATCGACCTTGTGTTTACTGGTCCACATAATTCAATCTCCTCAACTTGGTGTATGAGGTAGTGTTCTTGTGCATTGAAAAATGTTGGAGGTAGATACTGTTGCATTTGACACATTAGTCGGGAAATTTCTCTCTTCCAATACCTTATATCTTCTTTATGGATTTCTTTTGATGATAGCCACCTACAAATGTCGATGCAATAAAATAATATCAAGGAATACATAAATTTGCAGATAAAAGATAATATGTCAATAAGTTCCACTACAAATCAAAATACTTACCTCATGTATTTGCAAAGTACATAAATAATTTGTTTTATGTTGTTGTCAAAGTCATCTGGGAGAGATAAAGGTAGAACATACTGTAACAAAAAACAAATAATCATTATTTGTTTCCAAAAATATGTACCAATAAGGAAATATATTATAACCTACTAATTACCTTAATGAATGTATGCCAATCATGTGTTTTAACCCCACCAAAATCACCTTTTTTAGTTAATATATTTTGTATGTTTGACAAAAACCCTGTCGGAAACCTAATTTTTCGAATGACCTCTTTTACAATATTGCTATGTTGCTACATCAATAACCAAGGAAGACTAGTATTTTGTTCATAACCATCGCCATTATAATTAATAATAACACTTTGCAAGGAGTGATTAGCTTCCCAGATGTCACAACAAATATTTCCAATTCTCTCTTTGTCAGTCCTTCCATCTAATATTCGCCATAACAATTATGTTATGTTCTTCTTGATATGCATTGTATCAAACAAATGAACTATTTGTAGGTGCTCATAGTATGGAAATCTACTGAATTGCATCGGGTAACTTTTCATTCCTCGTGGAAGCCCATTCGTGCCTTAACGACATTCATGAAACACCAACAAATTGAAATTAACACTAATTAATGGGACAAAATGAAATTAATACTAATGAAATTAACCAAAGATTTATATAATAGGTCATACATAAATAATTTGTGTACCTTGACGATTTCTAATATATTCCAACTTCCATAGGCGAGGTCTCATTCTTCGTGGTTTTTTTCCATTTTCTTCTTTACCATTGAACTTTGCTTTGTCTGTAGTTCGATAACTATGGTTCTTAGGCAGAAAGTGCCTATACTCATAAAACACTTCTTTTTCTAAACTCCTTGAACAACGAGATTTTATCCTCGAACCAAAAACTGGACATGCAAATTTACCATTTCTTTGAATACCTACAAGATATATGAATAAATGTATCATCATATTAGAGTTACAATTTAGAATAATGCATGATTTTTTCAATAAATATATATAATATTTAATCACAAAATAAAGTAACAATATACCAAAAAAATGTGTTAACCCGGGAGCATAATGAATTGTCCATGATACTATTCCATGGAATTGAAATCATTTTTTCCCTATTGTTCTAGAGATGTCATACATAGTGACGCCAACCCATAAATTCAACAACTCATCGATGAGAGGCTAAATATATACATTCATATCTTTAACCTGGTACCTACCTAATTGGTTCAACATACTGCATGATTAATTATACTTATCTAGATGTCATGATATATAAAATAAATAATTACCATGCATGAAACAAAGAAATGAAATATTTTTTCATACTTTAAAGAAAATAAAAGATAATTAAATACCTGGAACAATCATTTCCAACATTGTATGCTCTCTCTTGATCGACATCTAAGGAGGAAGGTTATTGTTTATAACAAAAACATGCCACACTGAGTACGTAAAACGAAGCTCTCCAAATGGATTGACACCATCAGCTACCAACGAAAGTCTAACATTACGAGGTTCTTCTTTAAAAATTGGTCACTTTTCTTCGATGTATTTGAATGCAGAACCATCTACAGGCATTCGAAGAACATCGTCTCGACTTCTGTTCTTTGCATGGAAATCCATAAATTGTGCTATACTTTGGCACCTAAACAACCGCTGGAAATGTGGAATTATCGGAATATAATGAAGAACTTTGCGAGGCACCTTTTTTTATGCTTTATCAGTTCGATATCTACTTATTTGACATTGTTGGCATTCATTTTCTAATTCATATTTTCCATAATATATGATATGATCATTAGGACATGCATCAATAGCCTGATAGTCCATTTCAATTTCTTTCATAATAATAGATATTTATCAATATGTGTGTGGCAAAATATTTGACGTCGGTAATAGAACATCACCTAACAATATACAAAATTCTAAACAATAAGTCAATGCAAACAATAATAATCATCAATATATCATCCAATATACTATTTTACAAATTAGAAAACAATAGCAATATAGGAAAAAATTGAACATTTTAAGTATTTGTGAACATGCAGGAATAAATAATTAACAAATTAAATACCTTAGTATCTGTGTGAGACATGTGTTTGATAAACCATTCAAAACCTTCAGGTTCACAAAAAACAATATAGCAAATAAAAGATTTGTTGTTGAGCCTTCATAAAGAGGTTGACGTGACTTCTTGAGTAGAGGATCAACATCATGACTATCATCCTGGATGTCCTCATCCATTGGACCAATGTGTCTTGGATCAATATATGTATCTCATCTTCCTTATTTGAATCATTAACGTTATCTCCATCCATATCATCATTAATAACTTGATCAACAACTTTAATATTCTGATCTCGAAGTTCATCTCCCTGTAAAGTAGTATTTCTACTAGTACTTGGCAAATAACTCTCTGGAGGTCGACACTTTGGGGGCATCGTCTATATATTTAAAAACAACATAGAAAAGTTAGTGTGCATAGAAAATATAAAAATCCCGATAATAAATATTACTAAAAGTCATGACATATTGATTATTACAGAGAATACATTAAATATTGAATCCTCTTACCAAGGGATGATATTCATAACCCCCTTCGGCGTGCCCCTTATCCCTACAATGTCTTTGGACTGTTGTTATTAAAAGTCTTATATTTTGCAAGTCTCTGCAATCATAGCAAGGGAAATAACATTTTCCATCGCCCCTTGCCTCTAATGTCGCTCTTAACCGAGCAAGCTTCCTGTCATTTTCGTTCATTGTGACAAATCCTTGTCCTAACAAGTAATTGTCTTACCTACACCATACCAAACATTAAGTTGTCAATTTTTTATATTTTAGCTACTGCTTTCGATTATGAAATGTTTATTTATAGTGATCTACATCCTTATAATAAGGTCAAAATATTTATAATAAGGTGATCATATGTGTAGAGGATCAACATCATGACGACATAGATAACATCTTTATAATAAGGTCATATGTGTACAAATGTTTTCTTTATATAATAATGGCATATATACCTAACATAAGTTTAGGGTTAGTGTTTATGTATCTTATTATTCCCTCCTAAAGAAGGGAATATAGCAATCGATTGCAAGTCAAAATCATTTTGAATTTTGTAAATTTACAAAAAATTTAACAATGTTTTATAATGTTTTTCAATAAATATTTATTAATGAGAATTTTATATATAAATAAAAATATTTTTTTATGTTTAAATATTCAAAATTCTATTTTTTGATTGGTCAAAAACTCTGAAGTGACTAATTTCCCTCGGTTGGAGGTGACAATTAACCACAAAACTAAAAAAATCAAATTATTTGTTTTTTAAAAAATCCACAAATAGCCACGTATTAATTAAAAGTACAAATAATGATTGATGTTACCGGCATTCTATGTGTTGTAAATGTAAGAATACACTTTGGATTTTGAGACTTTGTTTCATCTCCTAATGAGATGATGACTGCACTTTCTCCACCATCCAGATGTACACACCCGATCACGTCAACCACAACGTTTAGCCTCATGTTTTGTTTTTCATGCTTAAATAATGGAAATTCTCATACTTTGTTTTGCAAAATGTACAGATCCGATCACGTCAACCACAATATTTAGTCTTGGGTTTTTTTTTGCATGCTTAAATAATGGATGATATCTCGTACATTAATAATTATATGTAATATATATCAACAGACTATCTTGTCACTAATTCCAACCTACCCATTATTTATTACAATATGTTGAGGATAGCAAAGAATTTATGTGGAAGAGGGAAATGTTATTAATATTTCTCTTAATATATATGTGAAAGAGGGAAATGTTGAGGATAGCAAAGAATTTATGTGGAAGAGGGAAATGTTACAATATATTGCATTAACCCCTAGAAGACATTAGTAAGTGCTAGCCAACCATTAGGTGTGCAAGTATCCCAACCATTATTGTCACTGTTATATTATTTTCAATTTATGCAAGTGTAATCCCTTTTGGGTACTAGGGATGTAACAAGTGGTATCAAAGCTTCAATCAAGTTTTGTTGGTGTTTTTTTGTTAGGTATTAAAAATAAAAGAGAGAAGAAAATGACAATCAATTACTATCATTTCACCGATCAGGGTTGAGTTTCAAGAGAAATTCCATATCTTTATCAATGAAAAAAAAGAGAGATTATAGCTACAATTGAAGGGAAAAGGGTATGTGGATTCCATAAACCTAGAATATTATGGAATCCACATACCCTTTTCCATAGAATATACTAACTAGATCCAAAAACCAAAGACATGAAATATGGTACTACACATATTATAATATATTATCAAGGCAAAAACCAACTAAATGAAATTTGAACATTTGAACAAAAATTTACAAGTTAAATCAGTACATCAATAAAAAATAACATACTAACCTTGCAAGTTCAAAATATGAGCTATGTAGATCGAGAATTGGATTTGTTCAACCGGTGGGTGACGAAAAAAATAAACAGCTCAAATAAAAGCCAAGAACAGTGTCACAACTATAGCAATTGTGTCGCAAAGTCTCTTAAAGTCACGTATATATAGATCAAATAGTCAACTAGCCATTAACATCGACCAATGAGATCGGCAAAGTCTTCGTCGATATTGCCATGAAAGTTCGTCGCTATAGAGACAAAAATCCCGACTAGATTTAAAAACGATTTTTGTGGATATTGTGACGAACTTGCATGGCAATTTCGACGAAAATGCCGCCCTGTTTAAAAAAAACATGAAACTAGTGGAAGCATGGAAAATGTTCATGGAATAATCTGCCCATATGTAGTAGTGCCAGAAACTAAATTTGTTTCTCTATCCACTTTGAAACCCGAGAGTTGTGGATTCTCTCCCTTTTTAGGGAATGGTCACCAGACTCATTCCTTTGATCGTGAAGAGTTATACACCTATACTAGGTTTAACCCTACATTAAAGAAATAATCATTACTGCTACGGATCCTCTCCATCCTTTCACATTGTTATTTTAGTTTAAATATGAGTGTTCTTCAGCATAATCCCATTCCTGTAGGATCATCTATCATTTCCCAAGAAATGTTAGGCTTCCTTTGTCACAGACTAGCATGATTCAATATCATTGGGTAAAATCCCAACTGTATTTTAAATCTACATCCTTCTACTCAAGGAACTTATGCAGATGATTTACGTTTGGCAGTAACATTCTCCACAAGCTCATCTTAGCCTTGTTAACCGAATCTTATAATTGTAAAACAACGCGTACGATTGCACAGTGAAGTCAACTTCTTTATTTGGGAACATTAGCAACATACAATGCCAATTTCCAAAACATCTATCAATAGTAAAGGATCTCATTCCTCTCTTCAGTAGAGATTTTCAAAGCCTCTTAGGAATGTGGTAAGATAGGGTTTTACCCCTTAAAGTTCTCCATAAATATTTTTATACAAGTTCTGCATGAGCCCAAGCAGGTGAAGTCTTGTTGGAGTGCTCTGAAACCAATTTGTAACACACCCACGGTGGGAAATCAAATTTTCACTCTTCTTAGGAGAATCGATACCCTCATTCAGGGTCTCTACTCCATTATGCTCTTCCAGAGCTTTCCATCTATGATCTCCATGCTCCGAAATGAGCTCAGACCTGGAAGTTATCCTCTCCCAAGTTCTTCGGGTTCTTTCATCCCCCTATACTTTCATATGACCATGGGCTATGACCAGACGCCAAGACGACCACCATGTGAATCCTATGGAGTGGAAAACCTATGAAGTTCATGATCCGACTACGAGTGTCCTCAGGGATTTCAACGGCCCTGATTTACTTCGAGACTTCAACGTTCGGGAGTTTCAAACATTCCTACGCCTTTTTCCTCCGAAGTACTCTGTACCCAGAGTTACAGATTGAGTGCCATGCATCCCTCGATATCGATGATTATGATGTTCTTTGGGACTTTGGAATTTGGGAGTTCTGAGCACTCTAACTCTTTTTCCTTTGAGGTACTCCATACCCGAAGTTCCAGATTAGGTGCCACGCATCCATCTAAATCAATGGCTCAGATCCACTTTAGGACTTCTGTGTTTGAGAGTCCCGGATGCTCACACCACCTTTTCTCTTGGAGTGTTTTCTTCTGAAATTAGGGATCGTGTGCCATGCATACCTCTCATTCGACGATCGGGATCCACTTTGGGCATCCCTCTACTCTGTGTTTCTTTTTCCCTGCTTCTAAAGTACGTGAACTATTGATGCATGTCTCCCACATATCGACGACTATAAATAAATTTGGCTCTTCGGGCTTCGGTAGTTTCAACCTCTCCCCACTCGCTTTCTCCTGGAGTGATTTCACCTGAATTCGACGATATGTCGACGTGTTTCTCTCTCAAATCGACAGTCACGATTCACTTCGGGATTTCTCAACTCGCGTGACTCCACTTTCCTTTAAAGTGGCTATCTCCCGAAATGGAAGATCTGTTGACACATGTCCTCAACTGATGGACGATTCATATGAACACTGACTCACCGGCCTTCAAGAGTTCGTGTTCAACACATCCCCTTTTTCCTCAAAGTGATTTCACCCGAAGTGCAGGATCTGACGACACCTATCCCTTTGGCTTGGATGGCTCAGATCTGCTTCGGCTCGTAACTTTCGTTTAACGGTCCTTTGGATCCTAGTGTGTACCACTCCGAGAGGGACACCTAGAAACCCTGTTACTCACCACATGGTCTCCCATAGGATATCAACGTTGATACTCACATTTTCATGATCGAACAGTCGTGAGGGATCCTGAAGGATCCTTAGATCCATGATCCACATAAACTTTGAGACTTCGAGACTTCGGGGGTTTTTGTGTTACCAAACCTCTGTCCTCCCAAAGTCATCAACACCGGACTGAATATATCATAGATCGGATGGTCGAGATATTTCTCGAGCATCCTCAGATCTATGGCCCATATTAACTTCAGGACTTCATGGGGTTTCACCTCCTGTGCAACAAATATGCTCGATTCGCTGGACCCACGAAGTTCGAAGGGTTATAAGGGTTAACACCTGCATTCTTTCTCCATATCTGACGATCGTGAAAAACTTCGGCTTCTCCAGAACTAATATCATCCATTCATCTTTCAAATGAAAGGATCTCTCCTTTTGGGACTTAAATATCACTATCCTACCTGATCTTTGCTAGCTCCTTAACTACCTAGGTAATTTGTGCTAATTCTCCTGAACTTAACACTTACAAAAATCCTTCGCACACCTCTTGTGCTCATCTATCAACTCTAGAACTAAAGGGGTTATCAATCCCTAGAACCTCATAGAGGTTATGTGCACACATGTACTACCTGTCTTGAGCTTTGACCGATCCCTTCCTTCAGAACGACTGGGAGTGTCAGCATGCACATGTGAGGCTATACCCAAAGTCAACGAATTCACAGTTCATTTATTTTAACATGAGCCACCACAGAGCTTAGGAATTTATGTGTACAGGAAAAAGAATTTGTTATCTTCTTAAATACACAATTAGGAAAAATTGAAGGGACACAGTATAAATAATTAAGCAAACATATCCATCCCTGCAACATTCAAAGGATATCCAACTTTAATTCACAGTTACCACTTAAATACACAAGATATGTGATTACTTATCTATTACAGGTGGTAGCCAACTAACTAACTGTGGGTGTTCATCCTTCCACCCAACCATAGTCTCAGAGGCATTCATTCTTAGCGCTCTGGACACCCCCGTGCCAAGCAATGATATCACCAGGGAATTGATGCCAATTCTCATTGATCCTTTCTCTTTCTCATATTCTACGAGGTTTATCAGATGCTTCCTCAGCATCAATCTTGCGTCCTTCTACTCAGGTCCCATTCTCTGCATACTCTCAAATATCTCTCTCTTTTTCATGGCCTCGACAAGGTTTATCATATGCTTTCTTTGCATCAAGATCGTGTCCCTCTGATCATTATCTGCTGGAATGTTTCTCGCATTCTCCACTCTCCTCTTTATATTCCCTCGTGTGCCTTGCATGCACATCCCTCCTATCATGTTCATTCTGTCAGAAGGAAACTCAGGTCAGCCTGGTCTGCTAGACCCAGTGGTACTTCAGGAAGACATTCTGCAGCTAGACCATGCTTCCATTCATGGGGGTGGTTGATAATTCAACCATTGGTCCTTTCTTCATTAACTTATTTGTCTCCTTGGGATACAAAGGACGTTTATTATCCTCATCAAAGGGAAATTTTGGGTTATTTGATATAATGAACCCTCTGTTATAGTTTTAACATTATTTTCTCTAGTGTTATCATGGCCAGTACTTTCAAGGCTTCACCCCCACAATCAATTATTTCTAACTCAAACAATAATACATTTACACTGTTCTCATGCCACAACATGGTAACCCTAATTAATGATTAATTACAAGTTGGGGGAAACATGGGTGTTACACCTATCTATCCTTTACATCTTGAAAAAAATGATTCTTTTCTTGGAGTCTATATGAGAAAGTTTTAGACTTCCAAAAATACATAAACTTAAATTTCCTTGCCCAAACCCAAATTTATCTCTCCAACCTTCAAAGTTTTTAATTTCATAATGGGTATGTGCAATCTAATGATGGTCTCTCATGATACGTTAATGGCAATGAAAACATGAAAAAACAACAATCTCTTAACTTGGAGTGATTATTCAAGGTACATTTACAATGAATTTGAATATGGTGTAAGAATATGAAACATAGGAAATTGAATTAGATTTTCGAATATACAACTTATATTCATAGAAATTGTAAATAACTATGTGAAGTTTTTTTTTTCTAAAAGTGGTATGTTATTTTTCCAACAAAATATAAGGTATATGTTTTTGTTTGTGTAGGTGTTGAGTACCTTAATGATGGAATTTCATTCCAAAAAGTTGTATGATTGTAGAGAAGCCATTTTTCTAGTCCGGTGTATTTTTTGAAAATTTATAATATTAATTTTATATTTTTTTAAATTATGAAAGTCAATATATCCTTGAAATTGAAACACCTTTTGTTTGTGCATGCTAAGAGGGTCTTAACATGATCAAAAGAATATCTTTTTTTCATATTGTAGATATATGTCTCCTCTTGTGTGGCATATAACCCATTTTAGAAATGGTTAAACTAAAAAAAAAATTATAACAGAAATAAGACAGGTATGTGTTCTAGGATTTTGATATATGTGAATACAAAAATAAATTAAAAATAGTAAAAAACATTAATTTAAATATATATACATTTGGAATCTACATATCTGAATCTATCTACATTTGTAGTTTCGTCAATAACTGAATTTTGTATCCTATTGAAATTTAATGTCAAAAACAGAGATATGGAGAAGTATTCACAAAAATGGAGGTTTTTTATCAATTTGTAGACCAAACCACTAGGTTTGTCACCCTGAACCTAAACCCGAGGAAACTAAGTCGCCATACACATACGTTAAAGTTGTCAATCCCGCCCCAAAAAAATTGAATTCAAAAGAATCTGCACATGCTCTAGGAACATGCACGTATTCTTAAGAGTGTGCATGGGATCTAGGAATGTGCATGTGTTCCTAATAGCACACACACACTCCTATGAGAATGCATGCACTCCTATATTCTCTCTCTCTCTCTCTCTCTCTCTCTCTCTCTCTCTCTCTCTCTCGACCACACTTTGAATCCCCCTCCCCCTTTCTCTCTCTCCTACATCTAATCCTCTCTCTCCCACACTTTGAATCCCCCTCCCTCTCTCTCTCCCACTCTCCCCCCTTTATCTATTTAATTCTCTCTACCTCTCTTTCATCTCTATCCCCCTCTTCCTCTCAATCTCTGATCCAGGTGGATATTGGTGGCCACCCACCTATTCCAACTGGCTCCTCGTGTCCGTTTTTTTTCATCACATTGTTTTGTACTACTTTTTAATTGTGGTTTCTACACTTCAAGGGTTGTCTGAATCCCCAAATATCCTCGAGGTGGATACGGGTGGCCTCTCTCCTAATCCAACTGGCTTATTTTGTATGTTTTCATGTCAGCACATCTTGTTGTACTTCCAGGGCCATTTTGAGGCCCCAAACGTTGTTTTTTTGGCTCACGACAATCAATATATAGTCAGAGTTAGATTTCGACAGTATAATGTGTATTTCTCTAAAGGACCTTTCAAACGGGCTATCACACACCTAAAATGAAGGTTGTATGAAAAAGTTACGACCCTTGCAAGTTGAGGTACCAAATTACACCAACATACCCATAAGGCCCACATGAATTTTGGCATTTCCCTTTCTAGGGTTAGGTTTTTGGATGTCTAGGGTTTTGGCATTCATGAGTAATATCAAAAATTCCTATGGAGACTCATTGTAACCCATTCTACTCAGACGAATGCGCGTAGCATTGACATCTCTTCTCAGAGATAGCTACCACCATTCGAGCAAGTGTTTCAGTTCTGCAGTTTTACAGTTTTAGCGTATTTCATTATTTAATAGAAGATATTGTTCACTGGATATTTGTGTTATTCTTACTATATATGTGTTTATTGTATTTATTATGTTAATAATTTTATTCCTCTCCTAAATCTGGATCGGTGGTATCAAACTGGCCTCCTCTTCATTTATTTTTCTTCGTGCATGTCCCCGACAAGATCTGGGTACAAGAAGTTGGGACTCGAACCAATCGAGCCATTACAAGATTGGTCTCATGGAGCTCGACAACAACCCTTGGGGGATGAAAAGAAAGATGATGTACCAGGAGATCCTATTAAAATGTTGCTCAAGGAATCCCTCTCACGACAAAGGAACAAAATGATGGACAACTTCGCGCAGATTCTTCTATAAACACTCTGTAAATTTGTTCGGCTGATAAACAAACAACAGAGGTAACCTACAAACCAACTTTAGAGCTGGGTACTAGCCTTCTCAGCTCAGAGAGGGTTCACTCGTGTCAGTTGGTGTTTCTTTGGCAATCAATGGCTAGGTTTAGTTTTCTTTTTGGGCGGCTTTTATAAATTTGTTGGCAAAGAAGGGGGAGGAAACTCAGGGCTATAGAGTCTAATTTATGAAAAAAAAAATAGAAACACTAACTGGTTAGTAGAACTCTCCATAGGATAAAGGATAAATGAGGTGATGAATCTGAGTTATAATTTGTAATTTGCAGAGTTTAAGAAGAAAATAGAAAACAAGTAACTGCATTAGAGCATTAATGAAATGGATTTTGAATTAGTTAGGAAGAACTTAACACAATTTAAATTGCTTTAAGCCAAGAGCATCACAAGATGAATTCTGGGCCTTTAAACTATCCAATTTAAATAGAAGACGGTGTAAATGGAATCAGAAACACAAGAAATGCATACAAAGAGAGAAAACAAAATTCATATCACCGCCATTAGAATATTTTCATGGAGATTTCAAAGACTTTTGCATATGTATTCAATTCAGCTTCAGAAAATTACAATTGAGTTCAGAACAACTAGAAAGGTGCCCATGCACTTCTGCCAACATTAATACATTTAGAACTTCTAATACTTATACAATTTGAGTTCCTTCAGTTAGAAATTGATTACAATAATTGAACTGAAACGTTTCAGCTTCTAAAACTGATTACAATAATTACAAATAACAGTTTCGGTATGGGAACCGATTAGAATGATTAATCAAAAAAATGTTTCATGAACCAACTATCAATTCCTATAATGCTTCAATTTCTTCTTTCGCCACTTGTTCTTTTTTGTTCTTCTATTTGATCTACCATATTCAATGACACCTAGACATCATCTGCTGGATCCTAGAAAAATACACTTTGTTTTACCTAACCGCACTATCTCCTTCCATTGCAAGTCAGAAGGGATATCATAGTCCATCATTTCTTTGATTAGGATCCTCGGGCCAATGCAAGAGGCATATGTCATGACTGGCAGTCCAATATTCATTGTTTTGAACTGATTCAAAATCTCAAAATATGTAATCAAATGTTCAACTAGGGTTGCTCCTTTCAAGTTTTCCTCCAGGTTTTCAAACTTGGAGTGATCCATCCTGCATTGAGTGAGGCAAGATTTGTATTCCTCCTGATCATATAATTTTCCTTTTCCATCCCAAAATGGTGGGAGGCCTTTGATGAACAACTCTTCAAACATATCCTTGAATTCCTTTACACTTTGCTCCATCTGTGTGGCCTTAGTTTGGACTGATTTTAGTAGGTTATGATTGCCAATAACCCTCCTGGCCCAGATGATCAATGTAGTTCTATATTTGACCCCAATGGTTTGAATTTTTGCAATAGGAATGGAATTTAGTAGGTTTATGGAATTTTGGGCCCACTCTGATGGTTTCTTTGCTAAGGTCTCATTTACAACAATGCAATTGCTTCTGGATATGATGACCATGCTATCTTTATCATTGATGAAGTTTAAGTACACTCTGAAATTGGTTGCTTCAATAGTAATAGAATCCCATATGACGTGTTTGGATCCCTGCAATAGTCCTTTGCCTCTCAATCTTATTTTCAGCTTGTCTATCCTCTCCTACAAATCTTGATTCTCCTTTTGAAGTTGAGCCATCCTTTCATCTTTTTTTTTTCATTTCATGCTTCAATTTCTCTATGTCTCCCTTTAACCCCTTGATTTCTCCCACATTAAGGCTAACTTGTGACATAGCTTAGACAAGTCCTTTAGTGCTTGGCCCAACTTTTGCAGTAGAAGGTACAACTATAGCCATGTTTGGTAATTACATCTTTCCTTGTGACCAATTCACCTTTTCTTGTTCTAGCTGTAATAACTTAGCCTTGTAGTTTAATGCCTCTTGTCAAAATGATTCCTTTTCCTATTCTAGATTAACTAGTTCTGTTGTTTGTGGATGTTGTATGGAAGACATTTTCAACTTATTCTTCAAGATTTGAATCAACTTGTCCTTTTCATCCAATGAGGAGTTCACTCCCTGAGGGCCTTCAGATTCTAGCCTCTTGACCAGAGTTTTCCAAGCTTTGTTGGATGCCTTTTCTTGCCTCAATTGCCCTTCCAACTTTATTGCATAAGTTGATAGCTTCAAATTATTCAGACTTGGACCTAAATAATCAAAATACAACATATCACTGGTATTCATGTGGAATCTGAATTTGTATGGAGCACTGATGTTTTCATACTTCAACTTGATCTCAGATACTTTGTATTCATATGCAACTTCTATATTAAATTTCCTCTTCTCAATATCTGTTACTGTGAACAGAGAAGACTTGCGCTGAGAAATATTTTCTACTTCATTGATCCAGGGGGTCGTTCATAATCAAATTTATACTGATCCAAAATAAGAATAAATGGTATAATGGCTATACACATGAGCTACTTTATGGTCTGAAAACTAGTCTTAACATATGTTTCATATTAAATGGATCAAGGCTCAACGTATTTCATAATCAGTGCAATGTTCCACACACACACACACGCACACACATATATATATATATATATCATATATGATATATTATATTATAACCAAAGTCCACGGTGCACGGTTCAACATTCTATCACTTAACATTGATCCGTTGTAACATTTGTGCAGCGATTTGGCGGGATATCTCATGGTTCGGTTTTAGCATATGGTTATGATATAACAGTTGGAACAGATGTGATAGTTTAGTAGATGGAACATTTTGCGGGATTCACACTCAGCTGTAATGTTTGGTGTGTTTTAAAAAGGTAACATATGGTTATGATAACCATAATACATGTTAAACCGAGTAGTAAGGCGAGTCGAACCCGTGATCTAACCTCCCACTGAACGCTTTTACAGCACGGTTCTAGTCACGATTCCAGGAGGTTTCGCCTTGTTTAGAGCATAGAGCATCATTCTATTGTGGTCATAATCTCACAGGGATAGAATAGATGCACCAAGATTGGGTTTGAACGTACAACCTACAACTTTATAACCAAATGTTTCAGCCAGTACGAAGGGGGGAGAGTCTTGCTGTAAATTTCCAGATGTTGTTGTATTCAAAAGTCGACTGTACTCTGTTATTAAGTGGCTTCTTTGTCTTTTGAAGTCCATTTTGTAATTTTCCAGAAGAGGAGGTCTTGAAGGCTTTGTACAACATTCTGTTTTACAGTTGCTGAAGTTGATTCCAGAACCATTTTGTACCATTTTAAAGATATTAATTGGATCAGTACCCATTGGAGAGGGACCCGGAGACGTAGCCCAGTGAAGGGGGTGAACTCCGTTAACAACTTATGTTTGTGACTCTCATCTTTCATTTTTTGTTTTCTCATTTCTATTCAGTTTTCTTTTCATTTCAGTTTACAGTTGTCATTTAATTATGTTAAATGCTACTTCATATGTTGAGCAAACTTACTATGAGAATTCTTAAAACTTTTTAATACACACAAGTTGAGATCCGACAGATCATGTTATGGTATCAGAGCAGGTTAACTGCTTGTGCAAAGTTTGTGAATGCTTACCAGGTCCAAGTTGAAACTTGGTGAAGGAGAACTGGTAGAAGGTGAACCTGAGATTGGCTCGAGGAGGACATTTTTGAGAACAACCATGTCTTCTCCATGAGGGGAAGAAGAAGGACATACAGAACGGGAAAAGCCTGTTGTTTCCGAAACTGAGTTTTTGGAGGCTTTTATCAGCATGAAATCCATGATGGAAATTCTTCTCAATGAACGAGAAAAAAGGAAGAAGAAGGAAGAAGGAGCTTCATCCAAAGATGCAGAAGTGAAGAAGGAAGAAAAGGGAAAAGGAGTAGGAGGTGATGGTGATCCTCCTGAAACTAATCAAACTTTCTCTTCTTCTCATACTTCTCATTCAAATAATGCAAATTCTAATATTCCATATTTCAAATTGGATGTTAAGTTTGAACTACCAATTTATAATGGAGATTTAGATGCTGAAAAGTTAGACAATTGGATCAAGCAGCTTGAAGTATATTGCAGGGTGCAGGGCATTAATGATGACCCTTCCAAGATTCAATTGGCCACTTTGAGAATGAGTGGGATGGCTCTTACTTGGTGGGAGAGAAAGATTCAGCAAGATCTTCAAAAGAATGGTAAAATAATTTCAGTTTGGAATGAATTCATTGAAGTATTAAGAAAGCAATTTTATCCTTTAGGTCACATGCAACAATTAACCATGAGTTGGAAAACTTTTAGACAAGCTAAAGGACAAAGTATTCAAGAATATACTCAT
>ML795976.1:63278-73612 GCA_009831015.1 Picea engelmannii
CCAAAGAAGGATGGGTCTTGGAGAATGTGCATCGACTACAGGGCCCTTAACAAAATCACCATTAAAAACAGGTATCCTCTTCCTCACATTGATGATTTGCTTGATCAGTTAAAACATGCAATTTATTTTACTAAATTGGATTTCCGTAGTGGGTATCATCAAATCCAGGTTGCTGAAAATGATGCTTGGAAAACAACTTTTAAAACAAAACAAGGGTTGTATGAATGGCTTGTAATGCCTTTTGAGCTATGTAATGCACCTGTTACTTTCATGCGGGTCATGAATGATGTCTTTCGACCCTTTATTGATAATTTTGTAATTGTATACCTGGATGATATCCTTGTCTTTAGTAAAACTTGGGAGGAACACATTGTACATGTGAGGAAAGTTTTGGATGTACTGAGGAAGGAGAAGTTATATGTAAAGATGTCTAAATGCGAGTTTGAAAAAACTTCCTTAGTATATTTGGGCCATATTATTGGTGGAGGCCACCTGCGAGTGGACCCAGCCAAGGTTGTTGTTATCATAAACTAGCCAAGGCCTAATACCGTTACTGAAATCAGAAGTTTTTTGGGTGCGGTTCAGTATTGGAGGAAATTCATTTCTGGGTTTTCTTCCATTGTTGCACCATTACATGCTTTGACATAGATTTTCTAGTGGGGAGGCAAGCATCAGAAATCCTTCGACACTTTGAAGGAAAGGATCAACACAGCACCAGTTCTGACATTGCCAAATTTGCAACAACCATTCAAGATCGAAACAGATGCCAGCGGGTTTTCCATGGGAGAAGTTTTGATGGAAGGAAGGAAGCCAGTTTGTTACCATTCAGAGACATTCTCTATTGTGGTAAGTAACTATCCTACTTATGACAAAGAGTTGTATGCTTTAGTACAAAGTGTGAAGAAGTGGAAACATTACATCATGGGTAAAGAAACAATCATACACACTGATCATCAGCCACTTCAATATTTGCAATCTCAAACTAAAGTACAACAAAGTAGACACTTAAGATGGATGGGATTCTTACAACAGTTTCATCTAGTAATTAAGTACAAAAAGGGAATTCATAATAAGGTAGCAGACATGTTATCAAGGCCTCCTACAAATGATTCTATCATTCTTCAAAACAGTTCATTAACACATGAAAGTTGTATTGAACAGTATGCAGAAGATAAAGATTTTAAGAAAATATATGCATCACTAATACATGGTAAACAGGAAGAGACCTATTATGTGCATAATCAACTCTTGTATCATCTTGGTAAACTTTGTATTCCAGAGAAAGAGAGAGTACATGTAATTCGGGAAGCACATAGTTCATTGATTACAGGGTATTTTGGAGTAAGCAAAACATTGACATTATTGCAGAATCATTGTTATTGGCCTCAAATGTAAGAAACTGTAGCTAAATACATAAGAGGTTGTGTTATGTGTGCAACAAGTAAGCCTAGCAATAGGAAATTGGGTTTGTACACACCTCTTCCAGTTTCTTCTCATCCTTGGGAAAGCATTTCTATGGACTTTGTAGGAGGACTACCTATGTCTAGAAAAGGGCATGATTACCTATATGTTGTTGTGGATAGATTCAGCAAAATGAGTATCTTGATGCCATGTAACAAGCAGATCACTGCTGAACAAACAACTCAGCTATTCTTTCAGAATGTTTGGGTACATTTTGGGCTACCCATGTCTATTGTATCTGATCGGGATTCCCAGTTCTTGGGGGAATTTTGGTCAACTTTATGGGAGCTTATGGATACTAAATTTAAGAAAAGTACAGTTTTTCATCCACAAACTGATGGGAAAACCGAGGTAGTAAATAGGACAGTGGTTCAGTTGCTCAGAGGATATTGTAGTAAACATCCTAAACTGTGGGATGAGCAGTTGCAGTATATACAACATGCTTACAATCATGCAGTTCATTCTTCCACAAAAAGATCTCCTTTTGAAACTTGTTTTGGTTATCTGCCAAAAACACCCATGGACTTCTCTTTTGGCAAAGATGCAGTGGATGGACATCATGATGTAGATAAATCTCTAAGATTCATTCAAAGAATCCAAGCAGTGCAACAGGCAGTTCAAGAACAGTTAGAGAAGAGCCAGGCAAAGTACAAAGCCAGGCATGACAAGCATTGTGTTGATCATCAATTTCAAGTTGGAGATCGAGTCTGGTTACATATCACCAAAGAAAGAATGAAAGGTGAAGGTAAAAAGATTAATCCTATCAGGTATGGTCCTTTTGAGATCTTGGAAAAGATTGGTACTAATGATTTTCATTTGAATTTACCTCCATACATGCAAATCTATTCAGTTGTCAATGTTGAGAATCTTAAATTGTATGAGCCCCCTATGATCATGGATGAGGAAACTAACATACAGATTCCTTCAGTTGATGATATGGCACCTGAATATATGAAAGAGTTGCAAGATGATGTTATTATTGACAGAAATGTAAGGACTTCACGAAGGGGGAATGTTGAGTACCTTCAAGTGGGGCTTAAAGGCATGCATCCTAGCAAAGCAAGATGGATGGAGATTGGAAAAGTGAGGGAGTTGTACCCTCACTTACTTGCAGAGTGATTCAGGATTTTGGAGGTCCAAAAGCTCTCCAATGGGGAGGAATGATCTAGGGGTTCGTTCGTCTTCAAATTTATACTGATCCAAAATAAGAAGAAATGGTACAATGGCTATACACATGAGCTGCTTTATGGTCTGAAAACTAGTCTTAACATATGTTTCATATTAAATGGATCAAGGCTCAATGTATTTCATAATTGGTGCAATGTTCCACATATATATATATATATATATATATATGATATATTATATTATAACCAAATTCCACGGTGCACGGTTCAGCGTTCTATCACTTAACATTGATCCGTTGTAACATTTGTGTAGCGATTTGGCGGGATTTCTCATGGTTCAGTTTTAGCATATGGTTATGATATAATAGTTTTAACATATGTGACAGTTTAGTAGATGGAACGTTTTGCAGGATTCGCACTCAGCTGTAATGTTTGGTGTGGTTTAAAAAGGTAACATATGGTTATGATAACCATAATACATGCTAAAACGAGTAGTAAGGCGAGTCAAACCCGTGATCTAACCTCCCACTGAATGCTTTTACAGCACGGTTCTAGTCACAATTCCGGGAGGTTTCACCTTGTTTAGAGCACAGAGCATCATTCTGTTGTGGTCAGAATCTCACAGGGATAGAACAGATGCACCAAGATCGGGTTTGAACATGCAACCTGCAGCTTTATAACCAGATGTTTCAACCAGTACGAAGGGGGGAGAGTCTTGATGTAAATTTCCAGATGTTGTTGTATTCAAAAGTCGACTGTACTCTGTTATTAAGTGGCTTCTTTGTCTTTTGAAGTCCATTTTGTAATTTTCCAGAAGAGGAGGTCTTGAAGGATTTGTACAACATTTTGTTTTACAGTTGCTGAAGTTGATTCCAGAACCATTTTGTACCATTTTAAAGATATTAATTGGATCAGTACCCATTGGAGAGGGACCCGGAGATGTAGCCCAGTGAAGGGGGTGAACTCCATTAACAACTTCTATTTGTGACTCTTATCTTTTATTTTCTGTTTTCTCATTTCTGTTCAGTTTTCTTTTCATTTCAGTTTACATTTGTCATTTAATTATGTTAAATGCTACTTCATATGTTGAGAAAACTTACTATGAGCATTGTTAAAACTTTTTAATGCACACAAGTTGAGATCCAACGGATCATTCATGTATTAACTCTCTCATTTTACCCATAGCCAAGTTTCCTTTCTCGGCATATTGTTTTGCCAAATCTTCTTTAGAATGATAGGTTGCTCCACATGCCTTATCAAAGATGTTATTTTTCCTATTGAAAGTTCTTGAGATGCCTTCACTTTAGATCTTGCTTCCTTTCCCAACATCTACAGTGTTGGTGCCACTCTCCACCATATTCATATTCACCTATTCTTTAGGCTCTTCCTCTTATATATCCACTATCTGTGGGGATTGTGTTATCTTCATCTTCTTAGGGGAATTCTACTGATCACTAGTGCTCAGGGCCTCTGAACTTCTTCTTTTGTTGTAAACACTTATTTTTGGAACTTTAACTATCATCTTCTAAGGAATTTTTTGTGTTTGAGCTTGTTGCAAGGTTTACTCCACTTGTTTTGTTTGGGTTGGTTGCAAGATTGCTTCCATATCAGCACAGACATCTAGATTTTCCATTTTTTCAAAACCCTCAACACATTTAATGCTCATAAGGGGCTTGTTTGTTCATCAGTATTCTCGTGGATATGATCTGATGTGGATCATATATTCTTCCTTGTAGATATGAAAATCCAAACTCCTTGAGATTTTCCTGGATCTGAGATAAGCATGATCTAGTCTTGACGATGAAGGGTACAGTGATGAAAGGGAATTTGAGGTTGGAGGATTTGTGCAATTTCAGGAAATGATCTGTCTCTAATATGATTCTTTGCATGATGAATTCAAGGAAAAAGACTCTGGGTGTCAAAAAAATAGGCAAAAGATAGGTGGATTCATGAAAACCATAAACCTATACTACTGTTGAATTCATGAACAGTACCTAGTCCCCCACTCTATTTTCTGGATTTGGCTATAAATAGCTCCTCATGTCATCCAGGACTCTTGGTAGGCTGGTGTTGAAAATAAAGTTGTAAACCCTAGACATGACCTTATTGATGAAAATGAGCAATGTGATCCTTTTACATTCAGTTGATATGAATGTTGCTTCAAGGATCTCTCTCTTATTTGTTTCAAGGAAAATCTTCAGCAAGTATGTGTAATGTTTGAAATGTCTTAGTGACTGAAAATTCACTAGCTGTTTGTGGATATTATCAGCTATGAATTTATCAAAACTGATATAGAATGACTAAATAGAATTTGACTGAAAAAAACACCAACAGAAAACCTAACATGACCTCGACCACATTCTTATCATTATCTAGAACTAAAATTTGACTCATTAGGGAACAAACCCATTGAACTTCAACAACCATGAAACTAACACACATTGGTAGGGACAGACTTTCGGAAAGATGCTCTAGTTTGAAAATTGTTTGTAAGAATAGGTCTTTGACTTTTGATGGACACTCCCTGTAAACCATAATCATCTTTTCTTCCTAGAACTTTTTAGACACTGCGGAGAAGGACTCTGGTATTAGTATGTCGAGGGCGCTTTGAATTGATAGACTCTTTACCCTACATAGGACCTCAGACCCTTGTTTATTTACAACAACTTTCTCTTCCTGTGAATATTGCTCTGCGCACCAACCTATGAATTCAGAGAAAGGGAACGTCACCTCAACAATGTAAGGGACTATAATGGCATGTACTGCTTCAAGGATGGGTATTTTCTTCCCTACATTATCAGACAGATTAGCTCTAGCCACGGAGAAGGGCGAAATGGTTATTTCAGTGTCGAACACATGGTGGCGATGCAAAATACCTATAAACAAGTGGAAAATGAGTGAGCTTGGCATATTGTTGAGCTTCAGTTTGAATGGAGTGGTCACACCAACTTTCAACGTTCCAATATTTGAAAAACAATAAAATAAATGATGAGATTCCTTTTATATACTTTCTCAATTTCGGGGGCACGAGGAAGTGGTTTGGGGAAACCCGCTTCTAGCCCCTAAAATTCATCTAGTGGCGCCACATGGTCTTGACCTGAAACTATGGTTTACTTTTCGACCCGCTTTCAGGAATTATCTTTCACGCAACTCCTCTCCCCAAAAAGATCCTTGACCATTGATCTATAGCATTGTGATCTAGGACCTATCGGATCCCATAAACTCTGCATTGCCGCTAGATTTATCCTCCTCCTACTAGACTTGGCCCTATCTGCTATTTTTTCATGCCTCCACATCAGTTTATCACCTCGCTAAGTCTTCAAAACTAGTTTTCATAAAAAAACAATTATGGTGATAACATTGGCTCCAACTAGGGATGTTATCCTCCCTGTGAGGTAGCAAAGAATGGAAGATCGAGTGCCTACCCATTGGGCTATGATTTATTCCTGCAACTGAATTTACCAACATCTTATTCAGAAAACTCAAAATCTACTCAGCATAACTTAGGGCCTTCACTTCGAGCTTCAATTTCTGTTGATTTAATTCCAGCTACTTCAACTGAAAAACGAAATGGTTATATACAATGAATAGAAAGGGTGATAGTTCCTTTTAACGATATAATGTTTGAGGAACCTACCATTCATAGGTCCTCCTCCAATGATGTCTCCATTACTCTCTTGTATCAGATAGGCATTATTCCCATGGTATTCCACAATTTTGAAAGTTCCCATCCATAGATGGACAAATTTCCCATGCTTTCCTCTGTCTTCATTTCTGGCATCCCATTTCAACACTAAGTCTGCCACTTTGAAATCATCCTCCTTGGTATGCCTGTCAAAATCCTTTTTAATTTTGTCATGGTGCAGCTGAGAATTTTTGAAGGCTTCTTCTCTTGTTTGTTGGACATTTATCAGTTCATTTGTTCTCCTTCGAGTGGCATTTGTTTCAGCATCTTTCTCATGTAGCAACCTCATCACTGGAAATCCTAATGTAGTAGGAAAATTTTCCTTTGTGCCATAAACAATATGGAAGGGTGAAGTGGCAATAGATATTTCTGGAGTGATCCTATCAACCCATAGTGCATGGATGAGATTTTTGTGCCAAGCGTTTTTGTTATCTTGCAGTAGCTTCTTGATAATTCTAGTCAAGCTCTTATTGAATGACTCAGCTAACACATTACCTTGGGGGTAATAAGATGTGGAGTGGCCAAGAGTTATAATGTATTCAGTGCAAAATTTTCCATCTTTTTGGACTTAAATGTTGTTGCATTGTTTGTAATGATTTTTATTGGACAGCCAAACCTGGACAAAATATTGTTCTCCAAAAATTGAATGATAACAACATTTGTGGCCTGCCTGGTGGGTACTACCTCATTCCACTTGGTGAAATAATCGATGGCCATAAGAATCCACTTGTGTTGAGCTGAGGACTGTGGATGCATTTCTCCTATGAAATCAATGCCCCATTGTCTAAAAGGTGCTTCAACAAAGATGGGTTTCAAGGGAAAAGGATGCAATTTTATTTTCCCATAAAAAATTTGGCATTCATGACAGCTTGAAACCTCTTTTTAGACATCAGAAAAAATGTTAGGACAATAGAACCCAACCCTCAATATATTTTGCACAGTATTTTTCCAATAATGGTGTCCTCCATAGTCACCTTTATGGAATTCCCTAATGGTCCTCTCTACTTCTTCCTCCAGCAAACAACTCAACAAGATTCCTCCTAGATCCTTCCAATATAGAGATTGATTTACAATATAAAACTTTCTTGCTTTCATATTTAATAACCTGGCTTTGGTTTTACTCAATTCAGGAGGAGCCTGCAAATTTCTCAACACATAAATGATATTAGCATACCATGAGGAGTCAAGGAATTTTTGGGATACCTGAAGGGTCTTTTCTTCCTCTGAATGTGATGACAAGTCAGCAATGAAATTTATTCCCAAAATCTCACAATTTGTCTGTGCCATTAGCTTTGTGAGTCCCTTCCCCTTGATCAACTTTATAGGTTTGATCTCAAGGTCATATTCCAACAACATAGCTATCCACTTTCCCCTTTTCCCTCAGGATCAGGGTGAGTTAAAATGTCTTTCATAGAACTGTTGGGCACATAGACAGTGGTATGAGAATGCAAGATGTAAACTCCGAACTCCTTCAGGGCCTTGACCAGTGCATATACATGATTTTCCATGATATCATACTTCAATGGAGCATCCCTTAACATCCTGCTATAGTATGCTATAGGCTTCTCAAAAAATTTCTCATCCTTCTGTAGTAAAACACCAGCAATGGTGTGCTCTGAGGAAAAAGAGAACAATATTAAGTCTTTTTTTAAATTAGGACTAGCCAATACTGGGGCCTTAGTCAATACCACTTTGATGTATTCAAAGGATTTTCAGGCTTTAGGGGTCCACTTTATCTTATTTCATTTTTTGAGCATGTTAGTGATATACTTTATGATTTCATCCAGGTTAGGGATGAACCTTCTAAGAAAATTCACTTTCCCCAGGAAACATTGATGCAGGAGCATCATCAGCAAGTACACATGGTAGGACAACTCAACACCTGAGGACCAATTTGGAATATCTAACGTTGGTCGGTACTGCAATATTTTGAAGCTAATAGAAACCAAAAGAGGAAAGATCACCCGCGTGGAGACAAAATGAGCACGCGTGACCGGGGAGTCGAACCTAGTCTTGATGTAATCGTAATTAGGTAGCAGTTAGTTTTTTTCTTTTGAACGATGGGTAGTCAGGGGGAAACCCTAAGGACCCTCTGATATAAAGAGAGGTTTTTTACTCCCTAAAAGGGGGTTGTGAGCAAGTAGGAATTTTCTGAGAAGTAGTTGTTGTTTTGATTTTTTTTGTAATCATCTTTTCATTTTGAATGAAGATAACCGAGGAAAATTGATCCAAATGTGTGAGACTGTTGTTGTTCGCAATTCTCTATTATTGTTGTTTTCAAGAATGAATGAATATTTCTATGATTGTATGTAGCTTTAAAATGTTTGTATAATTCTCAATCCCTTTTCTCAGTGAGTCGGTGCAAGGTGTGCATACAGTCCACAAGGAGTGCGTTGACAGGGTCTGTTTTGAATCATAAAGCTCTGAAGAAATAGCGTAATATTTCCTTTCCAAGTAGTGCAAAGTGATTGTTGCAAGGAGTGAATATTCGTCTGCAAGAATCTAGATCTTGCGTAAGAATCTGCTGTAAGGAGTGCACAGATCAAGAATTCGAATCAGTGTCAAAGCGACTTTGTAAGAAGTTGAAGGATTGGAACAGAAGAATGCCAAGAAGGCGAGAAGATTTATTTTCAAGAAATCTTTAAATCTGAGTTAGACGAGATTTCCTGGAAAAGCAAGAAGTGCTTGGGAGATCGAAATCTTTGAGGAGTTCAAGCTCAGAAGGGATCGCACTTTCCAAGAAGTGTGGATGAGATCCAAGAAACGTACTCACAGGAAGGACAATGTTAAGAACCAAATATCAATATAGCATAGAAAAACCTCAAAATAAGTACTCAACGCCTTGAAAAAGAGAGAATTTCAGATAATAAGCCTCTTCGAGGGGGCTACCTCCTTTTACCTGACATAAATGTTCAAGTACAAGATTATTCCAAATGAAAATGTCTCCTTGGTATATATAGGAGACTAGGAGGTATAATTACAACTAATGGAATAAAGTCGACATAAATAAAAGAACATTACTAATGTAATATGCCCCAATTAAGGGGTAATGAGCCAATATTAGGGCTTAACATGCCCCTCCCCTTGAGACAAGTGTTGTCCGCAATGCTTGAGTAACTCTGAATGCTTCTATATAAAAGAATCATCTTCCCAAGTGGAATCTTGAGCCGGTAGTTTCCTCCATTTAATGAGATACTCTGAAATGGATCTATTCCTCAACTGGTGAATTCTTGTGTCAATGATGGCTTCAGGCTCCAATATGATTTTTCCTTCATCTTCAAGTTCTGTAAATATAGTATGAACTAGGATCTTGTCACCTATAACCTTCTTTAAGCATAAAACATGGAAAACTGGGTGTACTCGTGAAGATGCAGGCAAATCCAATTTGTATTCCATAGTACCAATCTTTTGCAACACCTTATAAGGGCCATAGTACTTTGGTGATAATTTATTATCCTTCTTGGCTTGCTTGAGGGACATCTGTTTGTATGGTTGTAGTCTTAAAAACACCCAATCCCCTACTTCAAAACTTATTTCACTACGATGTTGATCTGCTTGTTGTTTCATGATTTTGTGCCATGGTCAGGTTGTCCTTTAAGATTTGGAGAACTTGTTGTCGATGCTCGATGTGATCTTCCACTTCTTGAACCTTAGATTTTTATTTTAGAGAAGAAGTGATGGAAGGAGGGTGGCATCCATAGAGTTCCATAAAGGGTGTCATTTTTGTTGCAGTATGAAAGGAAGTGTTAAACCACCATTCTGCCAAGGGTAACCATTTGAACTATTGTGTTTGTTTATCAGAGACAAAGAAACAAAGGTAGACTTCCAGACATTTGTTCACTATCTCAGTTTGTCCATCAGATTGAGGATGATAGGATGAGCTATGAGCCAATTGAGTACCCAAAAAAGAAAATAATGATGTCCAAAAATGTCCAGTGAAGATGGGATCTCTGTCACTTACAATAATCTTTGGGCTACCATGTAGCTTTTGAACTGTCTCCATGAATGCGGTGGCAACTGTACTAGCTTTGAAGGGATGAGAGAGTGCACAAAAGTGTGCA
>ML795976.1:76501-97369 GCA_009831015.1 Picea engelmannii
TTCCCAAAGGCGAACCTCATGTTGAATGTTATCCTTTAAAGTTCCTATGAATACATCAATCAAGTGCTCATCTGGAATATCTGTTACCTTTATATTCAATATTTGGAAGTTCTCAATGTGCTCGGTAACTGAACCCTTTTTCTTGACATTTATCAATTGGCTAAAGAAGGTATTGCTCCTTGTATCCTCATAGTGTACTATCATTTCTTCCATGAAAATTGTCCAAGTGACGAAGTGATTTGAGAGAAAAAAGCCATCGATACCATACAAATTGATTGGGTTCTAAATATAAAGAAGTAATTCATACCTTTTGTGTATGTGGCACATTATGTAGATCAAAGAATTGCTCCATCTGATTGGGTCCTTTCCATCAAACTTCCTCATATCGATCTTAGGAACGTGGTTGGTCTTCAACCCAAAGTTGGAGTTTCTCCATTCTTGATTCACCTTCCTTATGTCCTCATCATGAATTTCATGGGATACATTTTCACTTTCAGGTGTCCTCTCTATTAGGAAATTTTTCAATCCTTCCATGATCTCCCCTTTTAAACCATCCATCTTAGTATCCAACTTATCTTCCATTGAATCCATCATCTCTTGTAGTTCATATTTGGTTACTATCTTCTTTTGTAAATCATTTATGTCCCTACGCATTTCCTCACCTTCATAAAGAGTCCAAGTAGGATTGTTTGGAGGCTTATTTGGTGTAGAAGTTCCCTTTTTTGGTGGCATGTTGGCCAAGTATCACTTTAAACCTTGATTTTGAGGTGGTTCTACTAGACAATCTTCATTTTATTGTATCTCCAAAATTTTGGCCCTTTTGAGTATGAACTATTATTTTTTGTAGGTCTCTGATATTTCTTCTCTTCAATTCCACAAGTCTGATAAAAATTGGATGTGCCAAGTGGAATTTATGGTAACTTCCCCGCAACTTGTTGATTTTTGGCCTTTTCAGGAGATCTCACTTGTATAGCATGCCCCGCAGAAAATAATTGATATAAAATTTTGAAACTCGTACCAGAACTACCATGGGTTGTCCACTATCCAATGCAACTAGTATCACTTAATTTGGATACTCTAGAAAGAATTTATGAATGTTTTACCTGAAGCACCTTCTTGAGACTAGTCAATAGGACTAGTTAGATACCCTATCTTCCACAGGGTGTATCTACAAATTTAAGATTACAAAGAAGATGAAATTTCTACCACAGATACCTTACTAATTTCTTAGAATATCCTTTGGATTTCAGGGTCTGAAACATTACAGAATTTTTTTTATAGAGAAACTTCTGTAATGACTCAATTTCGAATGATTCCATAACCCTATCTTACAAAGGGTGTATCTTCGAAAGTATAAGGCCTCAGGAGATAAATTTTTAAGAAAATGTACCATGATCCATCTACTAAATATCCTCCAAGACGTTCCTTCTGAATCATTGTAGAGAAAAAGTTATAGCGAAAATTTCATAGTGTCTCAGATGTAGCAGTGAAACCCCAAGACCTTGAGCTTTGATACCATATGTGAAGAACCAAATATCAATATAGCATGGAAACACCTCAGAATAAGTACTCAACACCTTGAAAAAGAGATAATTTCAGATAATAAGCCTCTTTGAGGAGGCAACCTCCTTTTACCCCACATAAATGTTCAAGTACAAGATGATTCCAAATGAAAATGTCTCCTTGGTATATATAGGAGACTAGGAGGTATAATTACAACTAATGGAATAAAGACGACATAAATAAAATAACATTACTAATGTAATATGCCCCAATTAAGGGGTAATGATCCAATATTAGGGCTTAACAGACAAAGGTTGAAGCCTTTGAATCTTTCAAAAATCTTCTAAGTCTGAAGAAAGCGTAAGCTCAGGGGAGGAGATCTGGACCATCCGATCAACATCCAGTCAACGAGGAGCAAGCACAGAGGAGGAAATATCTCAACCATTCGTTCTGAGCGCAAAAGAATCATAGCTTCCTGATCAAGGTAAAGTGCACTAATGATAAGCTTTGAAAGTACACAGGAGGAGCGGGGTTACAAAATTCTAAAATCATCAAAACCATCCATCGAGACAGGGCACGTGGCGAGAGATCATCATTTTGCTGACTCGCAGAGTGGAAAGATCAAAGGGAAGAGTCGAGAGGATTCACGAAGTGTGAACTTGTGAAAGGATCACAACCATTGGTCGAAGAGAGAGCATGGACCATTGATTGTCCAGGGAGATATCGAGAGTTCGGATATCGAGAGAAGGGAGGTGAGTGGTCCTCCAAATTCATGAAATGTGAAGTCCCGACATGCAAAAAGGAGATCAGGACCATTGGATCATGGGGATTGTGGACCGTTAATTTGGTGAGCAGAACTCGCAAGTTCGGGTTTTGGAAGGACGAGCAAGCGGACTTCACGAAACAAAAAATCATGAAGTGCTCAAAATGTTTGGCCCCAGGTCATAGCGAGGGGTCATATGGATGGAGGATAAGGGAGGAGCTAGCACGTTCTAGGCCCCTGTCAGGATTTTGGAGGTCGAGAGAGTCGGGGTGAATCACATGCAAAGACCCGGTACGCAAAATCGCAAAATGCCTTTTGATTTAGGTGAGTGTTCATAGCCGTGGTCGTAAGAAGGAAGGGGCTTAACCAGAGAAGAGATAGCACCTGGTTGGCATGGAAGTTGAACAATGCTCAGGAGAGAACACATGGGTCTCATACGACCTGTGCATTTGGAGAAAGGACTTATGCAAGTGGGTTTGGGGTCTAGCAGAGACCCAAAGAGTCGATCCAACTCAGTTTATTCATTGATCCTAGACTGGGAGGCTGTGCAACCCTTAGGAGAGAAGGGGGGTCTGCATAAAAACTTTAATGAAAAAACCCACATCCCAAGAAAGGATAGAAGAGTATCATTAACCTTTAATAGTTTTACCTGAAGCAATAAATATTATTTAAAATTATTGATGAATCTATGGGTTCTTACGTGACAGAAGTCATTAAAAATGATAAGTATAAAAGTTCTTTATTCAAACAAAGTCTCATTCATTGGCATCACTTTCACTATATCCATTCCATCAACATGTTCTTATCGCACCTCCATTGCTTCAAATCCCTTCCCATTTAATTTTATTGTCTATCCCTTCCATATTTCCTTTGGTGACCATGCCCAAATGATGTTATTCACATGGATGGGCACCGTTCCTTCTATTCCAACAATCCATTATTGAGTTCCTTTAAAACAAACATAGAAGGTATTTATTCAAATAAATTCGCATTCATCAACATCACCCTCACTATCTCCATTCTAATAAACATGTTCTTGTTGCGCCTCCATTGCTTCAAAGCCCTTCCCATTTATTTTTATTTTCTATCCCTTCAATATTTCCTTTGGTGACCATGCTTAGATGATGTTATTCACATGGATGGATGTCATTCCTTCTATTCCAACAACCCATTATTGATTTCCTTTTAAACAAGTTTTGTTCAAAAAAAAATCTCTCGATGTTCTTGGTGTGTTCCCATGGGCTTCCACCAACAAATCACTACCTTATATGTCTTAGCACTAGCATCTAAATATTTGTAGGCATTTCCTTCTACCCTATCCAACTATATAATACACAATTTAGGTATGATGATCATACTATGAACAATTGTCCCCCAACAACATCTTCTCTTGGATTAAATTCATCTTGGGGCTTGTTACATAGAGGTCCAACATAGTGATCCTCAATAATTTGTACTTGAATTAATTTTAGAATATACACTTATACTTTCGAATTTAAGTTAGTTTTGTATCCTTATTATCACAATTTGTACATCAATGTGGTCTACAATTCCCCATAGTTGAATATTTCAACTTTAGAGGAGCTACTTCTATTGAATCCCATAATTTGACCTTAATTACCTTGTCAATATACTTTAATATCAAAACTAAAGGGGCACCACAAAGGTCAAGCAAGTGATTTGCAGATCTTCAGAGAAAACCTTATAGTATGAAACATTATAGAGAACCTTGGAACTTTTTTTATTCCACTTGGAAATAATGGAGCAAGAGTTAGTTACGTAGACAAACTCTACTAGTGTTTAATGTAGATCCTATTTTTTTGTTGTTTGTTGTAACCGCCTATTCCTATATTATGATGTAATCTTTCTTCAATCAATAATATATTGTGATCCTAGCCTCACTAGTGTGGTTTCTCCTAATTCTAAGTTGGTATCAGAGCTGCGTTGGAGATATGAGAGAACCAACTCCCTGAGGCAAGATCCAAAGTGAAAGATCTCGAATTGATTTGGTAGAAAAATCATCAGCGCCCCCTATGCAGTGTTAGAGGAGCATCGACACTCTCACACTTGTGAAATTAAAATTTTTGAAGGCCTCGCGCTCCCATTCTATGCAACTAAGACCACTAGGGTGCTAGAACTACCGCTTCCACTCTCTTAGAGCATTGAGAGCTCTGCCTAACACCCCTCCTTCCATTGTACACGAGCACTAGCGCTCCCCTTCGTGAGTCCAAGGAACATCGACGTTTTCTTTAGAAAGCGTGATTTTCATGTTTGGGAGTTGGGAAGCTTCGTGCAATCTTGTGGGGAGCATCCAACAGTTTTCTTTCAGAAACGTGAGTTTGAATCGGGAAATGTGAGTCTGCACACCTAGGATAACATTCGCATGCCCTCATATCTGAGGGAGGTGGAGTATGTCAACTTTAGGGATATTTTGGTGGCCCATCATTCTGACTAGGTTTGGAAATGAAGATGATGGGCAGTGCTCGTCCATAGCAATTCAGAGAATCGATGCACCAGTACAAGCCATTCATCACGAGTTTCTCCTTCAACGGGGATGTCAAGATCAGTTGCATGAGGGAGGTGAAACTTGTATCGGGGATTCCATCCAAGAACAGTGTTGAGTGCCTTGAGATTATGGACAGGGAGAAGTGCACTACCAGCTGCAACAATGTGTGGAGGAGAGTGAACCATAGGTTCAATGATCTGCCATTTTTTCTGATTCAGTGTGGTCGTTACGATTTGTGCACTATTTTTCGCTTTACTGCCCATTTGGTGCAAGTTGGTTCTAATTTATGTAAGTTTTAGGCTCATCTCTCTTGCATATGGATAGAGTGATTGTCTTGATTCACTCTAAATAAACCGTTGGGAACATACAATTCGTTTGCAATTATTTTCCCCAGTCCATTTTGGGGTTTTGCATATTCTTGGTGATTCACCACCTTCGGGATTGAAGTGTGTTTGGTGATACAATGATCCATTATCTGATTGGACGAGAAGACACTTTCATAGATGGAGAATCCTATGGCAGAGACCTACCTCAACAGAGCCAACAAATTAGATGGCTCGAATTTCATTAACTAGAAATTCAAAATGTAGACCCTAATGGAAGGGTATGGTGTTTGGATGATTGCAAAGGGAGATGAAGTGAAACCCGATGCGTCTACAGGTGCGACAACAACACAGATCCAATATTGGGATAAGAGTGAAAACAAGGCCAAGGTATTGTTGCATATGTCTATTAAATATAACATAATTCCACATATTAGAGAAACTAAAACTTCTGTTGAAATGTGGGCAACGCTTAAAGATTTATATGAAACTAGCAACACAAATCGTATCATGTTCCTGAAAACTAAATTGCTAGGCATTGAGATGGATGGAAATGAATCTTCTAGTTCATTTTTGGGTCACATTAAAGAGGTGAAAGACAAGCTAGGAAATATAGGAGAAACAATTTCCAGCATTGATCTTGTCACAATTACCTTAAATGGTATGCTAGAAGACTATCATATGTTCATAACAGGTCTCGCAGCAAGGGAGAAACCTCCTACTTTTGAATAATTGACAGGTATTTTGTTGGAAGAGGAAGAGAGGCACTCGAATTTGAAGCCTCGGAACAAATATTTGGCACTGTGGTCAAATAAGAGATCCCCAAGAGGGATATAAGGAGAAAGAGTCAGAGGAGGCAGTTAATTGCAAAGAGGCAGTTCATCGCAAAGAAGACAATCTCCAAGGCCGAATCAAGGTATGCCCTCTAACAAAAATGAGTCAAAGAGTTTTTTTTATTGTGGTCAACCTGGACATCTTATTAGAGACTATCATAATAAGAAGAGTGATGAGGCTAGGAATAAACCTAGAAAACATTCAGGTCATTATGCAGAAGAATCTTCAAATCACGATCTCAGATTGTTTATTGCTAGTGATGATATTGATGAACCCCCAAATTTGGATTCACATGATCTTAGACTGTTTGTGTCAAATGTTTCTTTGTCTGCCGAAACAAATGATATTGATGCCTGGTTTGTGGATTCCTAAGCATCAATACATATGACATGTAATAAGAAGTAGTATACTAATTTTAAAGAAACACGGAATGGTGCTAGCATATATCTTGGAGATGATCACGCTCATCAAATCAAGGGATATAGAGACATTCTAGTAACATTGTCGAATGGTATTGTTTGTCACATTCGTAATGTTGTGTTTGTTCCAGGCATAAAGAAAAATTTATCTCTGTGTCCACCATTACAGATCAAAACTTGAAGGTTGAATTCTTCAAGAATTATTTCATAGTGAAGGATCTGTTGGACCAATACAAAACTGTTGCAATGAGAGTCGGAGAAGGAGGACTTCACGCACTAACTTCATGCAACTAACTTCTGCAACTATTCCAACATAGAGTCTTTGGCATCAAAGGTATGGCCACATCAATCATAATGATTTATTGTTATTACAGAAACATAATATGGTTGAAGGACTTCCCATGTTAAAAAATGAGAATGTTGCTTGTGAAGGATGTGCATTAGAAAAGATCAATACGGTTTTATGAGGATCAAGAGTGATCCAAATCTGTATACCAAATTTGATGAGTAGGGGTATATAGTATTGATTTCCTTATATGTTGATGATTTAATAATTATAGGAAATGCAGGGAAATTAATTGATGAAATCAAGGAGCAGTTGTCACAAGTTTTTGAAATGAAAGATCTTGGTGAGTTACATTACTGCCTAGGTCTTAAAGTTTGGAGAAATGTAGGCCAAACTTTTGTTTGTCAGAGTAAGTATGTCAGAGAAGTACTTAAGAGATTTAAAATGGATCAGTGTAAATCTTGTACTGTTCCCATGAAACAGAATGTGAAACTTTCTTGTGATGATGGTTCAAAGGAGGTGAATGGCACTATGTATAGACAGATGGTGGGTAGTTTGAATTATCTCACCACAACTAGACCTAATATTGCATATTCTGTGAGTATGTTAAGTTAGTTTATGGAGAAACCACAAGAAAGCCATTGGAATGCAACAAAGACCGTACTTAGGTATCTAAAAGGAACACTTGATTATGGAATTAAATATACTGATGCATTTGATGTTGAGTTGACATGTTACTCAGATTCTGATTGGGCTGGAAATACGGATGATAGAAGATCAACCATTGGATATGGGTTTGGTATTGGATCCAGGTTTGTTTCATGGAGAAGTAAAAAGAAGCCTATTGTATCTTTGTCTTCTACTGAAGAAGAATATAAAACCTTGTGTGCAGCAACTTGTGAAGTTGTTTGGTTGAGAAGACTTCTTCAAGATGTTGGAGAAGAACAAAAGGAACTTACAATGATCAAATTTGATAATCAAAGTTCAATCAAGATGGAGAATAATCTGATTTATCATGCAAGGACAAAGCATGTTGATGCTCATTTTCATTTTGTTAGAGAAAACAATTAGTGAGGGATGGAAATATTTTTACAATGTCAAAAATAGTTATGGAGAATTTATGTCAATCCTTTTTACCAACTTCATAACCTTAAATACGAACATTATAACTTCTCTATTATGAAAAATGTATTCACAAAACCCACATCCAAGGTAGGATAGAAGAGGGTCATTAATCCTAAATAGTTTTACCTAAAGTGATAAATATTAATTAAAATCAATGAGGGTGTGTGCAAGCTAATGATGGTCTCTCATGACACGTTAGTGGCAATGCAAACATGGAAAAACAACAATCTGTTAACTTGGAGGGATTATTCAAGGTACTTTTATAATGAATTTGAATATGGTGTAAGAATATGAAACGTAGGAAATTGAATTAGCTTTCCAAATATACAAATTTTATTCATAGAATTTGTAAATAACTATGTGAAATTTGATTTTTTCTGACAGTGGTATTTTATTTTTCTACCAAAATATAAGGTATATGTCTTTGTTCGTGCAGGTGTTGAGTACCTTAACGATGGAATTTCATTTCAAAAACTTGTATAATTGTAGATAACTCATTGTTCTAGTGCAACGTATTTTTTGGAAATTTATAATATTAATTATATATATATTTTTTAAATATGAAAGTCAATATATACTTGAAATTACAACGCCTTTTGTTCGTGTAGGCTAAGAGGGTCTTAACATGATCAAAATAATTTATTTATTTTAAGATCATATATATCAGTCTACTATAGTGCAAGATATAACTCCTTTTAGAAATGGTTAAGACGAAAAAACATTATAGAAGAAATAAGAGAGGTATGTATTCTAGGATTTTGATATATGCAAAGACAAAAATAGATTAAAAATAGTAAACAAAATTAATTTTAAAAGAAAGCTATATATTTGGAATTTACATAGTTGACTCTGTATACATGTGTAGTTTCGTCAACAACTGAATTATGTATCCTATATAAAATTTATATCAAAAAAAGAGATATAGAGAGGTATTCACAAAAATGGAGGTTTTTATCAACTTGTAGACCGAACCACTAGGTTTTTCATCCCAAACCTAAACCTAAGGAAACCAATTCATCATACACATGCGTTAAAGTTGTCAATACCGCCCCCAAAAAATTGAATTCAAAAGAAAACGCACATGCTCTAGGAATGTGCACGAGTTCTTAAGAGCATGCATGGGCTCTAGGAATGTGCATGTGTTCCTAATAGCACACACACACACTCCTATGATCATGAACGCACTCCTATATCCTATCTATTATTGTTTATCTCTCTCTCTCTCTCTCACACACACACACACACACACACACACACACACACACACACACACACACACTTTAAATCCCCCTCCCTCTCTCTCTCCCACTCCCCCCCCTTTATCTCTTTACCTCTCTCTCTACCTCTCTTCTCTCTCTATCCCCCTCTTCCTCTCAATCTCTCTCTACCCCCCCTCTCTTTCTCCCTCTCTCTCCCTATCACACTCGTATACTTGGTAAGACCTAGACATCACAAGGCATGGAAAGACCTAAACCTAGACCTTGCCTTGGCATGCCTCTCTCTCTACCCCTTGAGTAGGTTCTATAAAGATTGATTGAGTAGGTTCTTTAAAGATTGATTAGAAATATCGAGGTACTTTTAATGCACAAATTAAACCTAGTAGACAAAAGGAATCCCATGGATTCTCTTTACCATTACACCAAACCTAAAATTAACACCTATGGCACCTGGCATCAAACCTAACATTGATTAGGACCCGACATCAAAACTCATAGCTCAAGTCGGACAAGGAGAGGGTATATTTGTTTCATTAGGAGTGATTATTGTCATTTCACTGTGAATTCACTTCACCTAGTAATAATTTATTTCCTTGATTGTAACACATAGTAACCTGAACCTATTCTTCTTGGCATGATTTGCACTCCTTTTCTTTGATACCCAACCAATCCCTTTACTTCCCATTCCATACCTGGTTGGTGAGTCCATATTTTTCCTTAGCAACAATGAACATGAATTCTGCTAAGTGTTTATTTTTGTGCTATGTCTGACATTCATATCATAAATTAGTTTGTACTGTGGCATATGAGCTTTCAAGAGCATCTGTGTATACAATATTATGAAGAGAGGTGGGTCGTGTTAGGATAGGTGGAAATGATTCATCTTGATCAAATGCTTGATGTGTGAGAGTTGTATCCCACCATAATTTTCTAGCCTCTCTCTCTCTCTAACCCTTTGATATATGCAAAAACAAAAATAGATTAAAAATAGTAAACAAAATTAATTTTAAAAGAAATCTATATATTTGGAATCTACATAGTCGACTCTATATACATGTGTAGTTTCGTCAACAACTGAATTATGTATCCTATAAAAAAATAATGTCAAAAATAGAGATATAGAGAGGTATTCACAAAAATGGAGGTTTTTATCAATTTGTAGACCAAACCACTAGGTTTATCATCCCAAACCTAAACTCGAGGAAACCAAGTCATCATACACATACGTTAAAGTTGTCAATACTGCCCAAAAAAAATTGAATTCAAAAGAACGCGCACATGTTATAGGAATGTGCACGAGTTCTTAAGAGCATGCATGGGCTCTAGGAATGAGCATGTGTTCCTAATAGCACACACACACACACTCCTATGAGCATGAACACACTCCTATATCCTATCTTTTATTTTTTATCTCTCTCTCTCTCTCTCTCTCTCTCTCTCTCTCTCTCTCACACACACACACACTTTGAATCCCCCTCCCTCTCTCTCTCTCCCCCACACTTTGAATCCCCCTCCCTCTCTCTCTCCCACTCTCCCCCCTTTATCTATTTACCTCTCTCTCTACCTCCCTTCCCTCTCTATCCCCCTCTTCCTCTCAATCTATATCTACCCCCCTCTCTTTCTCCCTCTCTCTCCCTCTCACACTCCTATACATGGTAAGACCTAGACATGGAAAGACCTAGACATCACAAGGCATGGAAAGACCTAAAAATAGACCTTTCCTCGACATGCCTCTCTCTCTCTCTCTCTCTCTCTCTCTCTACCCCATGTCATTCAATATTGTTTGGTTTATGCTTTTTCTACCCAACAAGTAGTATCAGATCTTTGTTGGAAGCAAATATACATAAAGAATGTTTTTTCATTACAAGGGTGATATTTATATTTTTATCACTTCTAATCTCGTGCAAGGGGAGCAATAATCACTACTACATTTTAGGTTCTCATACATTTAATGATCAACACTCCCACAGGAGCAATACCCGTGAAAAATAGCGATATATTGGATGGACCGATAATTTGGTCTTATCACACCATATACCTTCTGGGAGGACCGATAATGTAGTATATGCTTATTGAAATCGCACCATACAAAAGGTATGCATGGAGTGGTATGAAGGTATGAAAGTGCATTTTTGTTTTATTATGCACATGGGAGGATCACCTTGGTAAAATAAATGGATTGGATAATGTTTTAATAAAAAGTGAGGAGGCTCCTAACATTTTGGATGGTTCTACTGTACTAATGATTGAGCGACCTCTCCCAAATGTACAGGATACAAAAAAATTTGGTGATGCAGAGGACACCTTAGATTCCCTGAGGTTTAATACTCAGATAGACCCAACTGTCCTAGCTAAGATAGATGACTCCTTATTAAATTTTAGTCCCTCTTATAAATATGTTCTAAGTCGATCTCCTCTGCCAATCTTCTTTGGAGGAGATACTTTTCCTAAGACCATAGAAAATAATAAGTTGGATAAGAAATTAAAAAAGGATTATGCTTACAGTTTGATGGGAGAGGCTATTATCTTGAAAGGGGCAGTTCTTGGAGGACTGGATAAATATTTTTCCCCTCTCAAAACTAGAAGTGATAGGAAGCTAGGAAAAGAGAAGGAAACTAAATATAATTCAAGTTATATGATTGTATATGGTCCATGGGAACTTAGAGAACAGAAAGCCCTGGTGAGGGTTAAAAAATGATTGTAGAAACTTAAATGTTAGGGGAGTGGGGGACGCTCCAAAATTTTTATCCCTCAAAAGGTTTTTATCACTTGTTAAACCAGACATACTACTCATCTAGGAAACTATGGTCAGTGAAGTCAAAGTAAGATATATATTTTTTAAACTACTTCCTAATTGGTATTTATGTGCGGTGGATTCCTTAGTATTATCAGGCGGGTTGCTATCTTCTTGGAATCCGATAAGAGATAACTTCTCTTCTTTTATGACCCCTATAAGGTTACTCTAGGATGGTGTAGTAAAAGACTTAAATAAAAGGATGAAGTCGATAAATTGTTATGGTCCATATAGTGACAGAGTGGAGTTCTCGGAGGAGATCGAAAGGGATGGGTTTCTCAAATATCACAACCTTATACTGGGAGGTGACCTAAACTTTACCACTTCAAAAAGAGAAGTGTGGGGACCCAATGCTAGAACTGATCCTTTACATAAATATTTTAGCCATTTGATATAATATGAAGGGCTCGTGGATGTCGATCCTATAAAACTACTTCCCACTTGGACGAATGGTAGAGGTGGACAAGAGTTCATCGCTAAGAGATTGGATCAATTTCTGATAAATGAGGATTTAGCACTAACAGGACTCAGATACAGATCTTGGGTGAGAAATATTAAAATATATGATCATATGCCAGTGATACTCCATTTGGAACAAGAAAAGGAAAAGTTTTGTTATCCTTTTAAATTTAATTATATACAGCTAGAGGAACCAGATTTTGTTAACTTAGTGAGATCAAATTGGAATGGATTGTTGGGAATAAAGGTTTTAAATCCTATGGATTCATTGGTTAAAAAAATAAAACTACTTAAGTCTTTGGTGATTAGATGGGAAAGAAAGAAAAAACTCTTAGCAAAGGAGGAATTGGTGCAGATAGAATTTTATTTAGACATACTATATACTGATTATCACGGGGGATTTGAGAAGGAGGAAGAAAATAAAGAAAAAGATAAAGAAAAGAGGAAAATGTTTCTACTAAACTAGGAGGAGGAAACTTGGAGACAAAAGAGAGGGATAAACTGGCTCGCTTCAAGTGACAGGAATACTAAGTTTTTTCATGCTTGTGGAAATTCTAGAAAATAGGCCAATGCAATTTGGGATATTACTAAGGAGGATGGATCAGTCGCCACAAGTAAACAAGAATTACAAAAGGAATCCATTGTATATTTTCAACATATCTTCAAGGCTCAGGAAAATCTCACTATATCTAATCAAATGGAATTTATTAGGACTTATCCAAGTATTTTCTCAAAAGAAGAAGGCCTTAGAATGGATGATCCAGTTACATTATATGAAATTTTGACAACTCTCAAATGTTTTAATGCATCAAAAAGTCATGGGCCGGATGGTTGGACTGTAGAATTTTTCCTGGCCTTCTTTGATCTAATGGGTAATGAAATTCTGGAGATGATTGAAGAATCTAGGAGGAAAGGTAAGGTTATTGGAGCACTTAATGCTACCTTTCTTTCCCTTATTCCCAAAATTTTTAAGCCAGAATATTTTGGAGGATAGAGACCAATTTCACTCTTGAATTTGGTGTACAAGATCATTACAAAAATTATTGCAACCAGAATAAAACCTGTCTTTCTGTTGGCATTTCAAAGGAACAATTTGGCTTTCAGGAGGGAAGGAAAATTGCATATGCCATTGGAGTAGCACAAGAAGCCTTACATAGTATCAGGGTAAAAGATATCAAAGCATTGGTCCTTAAACTAGATATGATGAAGGCTTCTGCAGGGTGGATTGGGGTTTTCTAAGGCTAGTATTATTACAGGTGGGTCTAAGTTTAGAAGCTATATACTGGATTATGGGGTGTGTTACTACTGAAAATTTTGTTCTTTTAATAAATGGTAGCCCCTCCAGTTTCTTTAAAATCACAATGGGTTTGATGCAAGGGTGTCCAATATCCCTTTTACTATTTCTACTTGTTGTATAAGGTTTGAGTAGATCCATACAGGAGAAGTTTGTGGAAAATAAAATAGAAGGAGTTTTAGTGGCAAAAGGTACAAGAATTACACATTTGTTGTTTTTGGATGATGTAATATTATTTGGGAATGGGACCATCACAAAATGGGAATCTTTTAAGGAGGTGCTGGATATTTTTTGCAAGGTAACAGGGATGCCCTTTGTTAGGACCCTACAATGTACCTTTTTTCTCACACTTTTTGCTACCATTACATCCTTTTTCCACTCACATTTAAACTTATATTATCACCTTACCCTATCTCTCCAAAGGTATATAACGTCTCTTCTCTTTACTATATGTTTAATCTATTTTTCATATAATTTTACATTACTCTCGTACTTAAGCGTTGATCAGAAATATATAAGTGTTGAAACAGTTCGAACTGCAGATTAGCATTGAGGCCTGTTGCTAAAACAGTCAAAGCACACAAACCCTGTGGCTGAAACAGTCTGTGGTCTACGATGTTGAAACAACAACTCACACAGAAGAAGCTATTACACTCTCCATGGTCTACGATGCTGAAACAACAACTCACACAAGAAGAAGCTGCTACACTCTCCGTGGTCTACGATGTTGAAACAACAACTCACACAATAAGAAGTTTCTACACTCTTCGTGGTCTACGATGCTGAAACAGCAACTCACAAAGTTGTTACACTCTCCATGGTCTACAATGACGAAACAACAACACAAAGTTGTTACACTGACCACAACAGCCACACCTTAAGCCAGAATTAACCATTGTTGTTGCATGAGACCACGTTGCTGAAACAGTCAGAATGCAAATCCCATTGCTGAAACAACCCACGATTTGTGATGCTGAAACAACATACAACAGTCAAGAAGATAAATATGGAAGCTATTACTCCAGCCACAACAGCAACACCTCACTCATCACCTTTTCAACTATTGTAATAGCATTCTGTTACGGGAGACCAGGATATCCTATTCCTGTATAGAGATTTGATCTGACTAAGAATAGGATTCAGATGTGCACATGTAATTTGATGATCAAATTGTATCGAGGGGATTCTCCTCTTTAAATAAGAGGAAATCATCATTAGAGAGGACCTTCTTCTTGGCTAAGAAAGGATTTACAGAGAAGGACGTGATTTACTTCAGACATTGTAATATGATATAGTTGACAGATGAATAAAAGATTGTTCTGAGCATTTCTTTCTAGTTCCTCTCGTTTCAGGGGAATCTTGTGAGAAGGGAGGGCCCACCTTCTTCACAAGATTCACCCATTAGCTTTGTAGTGTATTAGTGTTATTTCTGTTCAAGCCTTGATTAAATTTTGTTTTGCTGAAACGCTACTTTACTGAACTCTGTCTTGCTAAAACTCTGCTTTACTGATTGTTACATTGTTTTCATATGATTCTGTTAATCATTCTAGTTAGAAATCCTGTTTGGTGAATTTATGAAAGCGTGATAATCAGGAACATGTGCTGAAGATTCTTGCTTGGGGAATAGGGTCATGTTCTCTGTTAGGAGATAGTTATCCTTCAGTGTGTGTCAATCATTTCAATTAGTAATGAGGTCATGAAAGCATGATAATCAGGGACAGGTGATGAAGATTCATGCTTGGGGAATAGGGTCATGTTCTCTGTTAAGATATAGTTAGCCTTCAGTGTGTGTCAATCATTTCAATTAGCAATGAGTTCATGAAAGTGTGATGATCGGAAACATGTGTTGAAGATTCCTTCTTGGGGAAGAGGGTCCTGTTCTCTGTTACAAGATAGTTGGTCTTTCCTTTTGCAGTGTTTTGAAGGATTTCTTTCCTAGGTTGTTATTTCTTAATGTAATCCAGGATTCTTTGGATAATTATTTATTTAAACTTTGAACTCTGCAATAGGTAGGTTGCTTTCCTGTAATTCAAGGTAGAACTTCAGTTTGTTCAATGCAAAAGTGTGATTAATGTATTTTTACTACAACTCTAGATTGCTTTTGAGATTGAGCATATACAGTGCGTGATTACCTTTGAAATAAACAGACTTCCCCGGGTTGACAATTTATGTAGCACTTGATTGTTTAGTTAAATAAGCAATTATAGTGACCAACACCCTTCAGTCCACAAAAGTCTTTATTCCTAAAAGTAGGCTGGTCAGTTGAGGAGCTTACAATTTTGAAAGAGATTATGCCTTTTGAAGTAAAACTATTGGATGATGGATTTAAGTACCTTCAGTTCTTCATTAAACCAAACTTCTATACAAGGATAAACTAGAATTGGCTGGAGAAAAAAATTGAAAAAATAATCTCGAATTGGAGAGATAGGTGGCTAAATTTAGGGGGAAGAGTCACACTTGTAAAATTTGTTCTAGAAAGCATACATGTATATTGGCTTTCCCTAGCTACGATACCAAAAATTATTCTAAACAAAATTAGAAGAAGAATGTTTAGTTTCCTATGGACCAGGAAAAAAGTAAACGAAGGTATGCACTTGGTAAACTGAAAAAAGATTGCAAAACCAAAAAATTCAAGAGGGTGGGGCGTTAAAAATGTCTTCTCTTTTGGAAAATATTTCGCTGCTAAAAGTCTGTGGAGGTGCCTAATGGTTCCTAGTCTATGGCATGAAGTGATTTACACAAAATGCCTAAAAAATAAAACTGTAGTTGATTGGTTCAGGGAAGGAAGGAAAAAATGGACTAGTATATCAAATTGTTGGAGAGCACTAACATCATCAATAACTATCATAATTGATTGGTTGGTATGGAAGCCTGGAAATGGGAGGGACATCATAATTGGATTATATCCAATGATTGGGTCCCATACATATTATAAACTCTCAAGGAATCTCATAAATATATTGAAGGCACAAGGTATAGAATTTATTGCACAAGAAAGGACTAATGAGATGGAGGATACATGCCACATAAGCTAGAAGAAGGCAAAGACAATTAGACTAGAAGGAGGACAAAAAGAGGAATGGAATAATTATGTTAAGGGTTTATCTTGATCTTGATTTGAATTAAATACTTAAAAGGATACATTAATGTGGTCATGGGACACTAAAGGAGGACAGGTAAATTCCAAACAAGCTTATGAAGTTCAATTGATGGAGGATTTGGAGGAGGGTCCATTGTTCTAGTACACTAAATTCTGGAAGTGGCAGTTACCTCTCAAAGTTAAACTTTTTGTTTGGTTAATGCTTGAACAAAAAATTCTCACTTGGGAAAATTTGTATAAAAGAGGTATTATTGGGCCTAAAAGATGTGTTCTTTGTGGGGATAATAAGGAAACTATGGATCACCTTTTTGTTGAGTTCAGTTTCACCAAAGACATTTGGTTTTCAATCTTAAATAACTTAAAACTAAATATTTTTTGGGGAGGAGGACAAATTACTGAGTGTTATCAAAACTGGATAAGGAAGATGGAATACTAGAAATAAATCCCTAGTTATATCTGCTTGGAGATTTGGAAGCACATGAACCTGGTTATATTTGAAGAACACCCTCCTTCTCTGGTCAGATTGTGCAATAGTATACTACAGGACTTGGGAGAAAATAAAAAAACACAACTTGTTTAGACTATTAGGATTGATAGGCCTCTTATACTTGACTGGGACCTGGCAGTGGGGTTCTTTAACAGAACCTCACAATGGAAGGGTAATAAATGTGGGGCTGGTGCTATTTCAAAATTCTCAGACTTGGGTACTTTCAGCCTAAAGATGAATTGTAGCAGTGGAACCAGTACCAGGGGTGAACACCTAGCCATGTGGTGTATCTTATTTTTTGCATTCTATAAAAGGGTAAAATGATTACAACTGGTATGTGACTCGAAGATTATTATTGATTATTTTTGTCATGAAAACAATTTACAGGTGGTTTCTCTTCAACCATGGATGACTAAAATACGAGTTTTGAGTGGGAAGTTTCAACAAATAAAATCTCAACACGCATTTAGTGAATATAACAAGGAATTTGACCAACTCTCAAAACAAGCATTGCTACTAGATGATGATGGGTTATACTATGCAGTGGGTACAGGAGTACAAACATAAAGATACGAAAGATTATCTATCAGCTAATATAACATTGCAGCAAGGATGCATAAATTGTTTACTTTTTTGTCTTTTTGAACTTGGCAAGTTAAAATAAAAGAAATATACTAATGTGGTTTATATCTATATTTTACAGTGTATGACGAAAGAAATATATTGTGGAAAGTACTTTTAGTTGTCTAGTATTTTTGATGATGTAAAAAGGAACTAAAAGTTTGTTCCAGCAGACAGATTTTGTAAAAGACTTTATTATATTTAGTAATATAAGTATTTTTTTCTTACTAGAAAAATATATATGTGTGTGTGTGTGTGTGTGTGCGTATTATAAAGGAATGTTTTATTTGATGGGTGGATGCATTATAAAAGTATTTTAGGTAGACGTTGGTTATATTAAAAGGTTTGAAGGTATATGTTTATATATTAAATAAATAAAAATTATTTAAACATTTATTAATTAATATTTGGTGTTCAACCTTGAAACTATACCATTGTTCCTCCATATTAAAAACCTAGTTTTATAAATTGTGGTTCGGGAGGTTTGTGCTAATGGAAAAATTACAGAGTTTGAAGTTTGAGGTGGAGAAATTCAATGGAAAAAATAACTTTGAGCTATGGAATATCAAGATGCGGGATCTGCTCGTAAAACAAGGATTGCAAAAGGCGTTGGTGGGAAAGAAAAAGAAACTAGCAAGCATGACGAACAAGGACTGGGAAGATCTTGATGCAAGATCCCTCAATACCATTCGTTTGTATTTGGCAGATGAAGTTTTGTTTAACATCGCTAGAGATGAGACAACAATAGGCTTATGGAGCAATATTGAAATTATTTATATGACAAAGTCCTTGATGAAAAAAATCTTCTTGAAGAGGCAATTTTATAGATTACAGATGAAAGAAGGTAAAAAATTGTCAATCATTTAAACGTTTTGAATAGTCTGATTTTTCAATTATCTAGTGTTGAAGTAAAATACGAATATGAGGACAAAGAATTTACGCTATTGTGTTTATTACTTGAATCTTAGGATTATTTAGTCACATCTATGTGGTTCAACACAACAAACACCATTGATTATGATATTGTTGTGGAAGCACTATTTTCTAGGGAGATGAGGAGAAAATCCAGTCAAGAAACCTCACAATCAGAAGCAATGGTGGGTAGAGGTCGATCCAAACAAAAAATGAAAAATGAGATAGGTATATCAAGATCTAAGTCAAAAGGCAAGAAGGGTAAACTAAAATGGTGGTATTGTGGCATATCAGGGCATCTCAAGAAGGATTGTTGGAAAAAACAACAAGCATCCAAAGAGGACTCCACAAAGGACGCAAAGGAAACCAATTCAGTTGAAACAAGTTCAGGTATGACTGATAAGGTATTAACTATTTGTAATCTTTCACAACATGATTAGCATTAGTTGTTAGACTTTGGTGCATCCAATCATATGTGTCTTCATAGAAATTGGTTCTCAACATACAAGTTTATTGATGACAGTGTTTTTTTAATGGGAAATGATATTTCTTGTAAAATTGTTGGGATTGGTAGCATCTAGGTTAAAATGTATGATGGTACTATAAGAACATTAAAATATGTGAGGCATGTACCTCAACTTAGAAATAACCTAATATCTTTGGGAGTTCTAGATTCTAGTGGTTATAAATGTACAACTCAAGGTGGAGTATTGAAGGTGTCCAAAGTCATATTAGTGGTTATAAAGGATAAAAAGATCGAGAATAATTTTTAGCTAGAAGGAAGAACTGAATCAAATCAAGTAGTAGTAGTATTTAAAAGCGCAAGTGACTCTACTCATTTATTGAATCAACATTTGGGTCATATGAGCGAGAAAGGGCTTAAGGTACTGGTTGACTGTAAGTTACTTCCAAGCTTAAAATCTCTAAATTTCAATTTCTACAAGCATTGTATTTATGGAAAACAGAGTAGACAAAATTTTAAAACAAGAAGACATATTAGTAAAGGTATCCTTGATCATATCCATTCAAACGTTTGGGGACCCTCTCCTAAAGTTCCTTTTGGGGGAGCATCATATTCTGTAACATTTATAGATGATTATCCTAGAAAGGTGTGTATCTATTTACTAAAAAGAAAAGTTGATGTGTTTAATGATTTTAAGAAATTTAGAGCTTTGATTGAAAAGAGCATTGGCAAGTCAATCAAATGTTTGAGAACAAATAATGGAACATGTGAGTTTACATCTAAGGAATTTGAAAATTACTGCAAGGAAGCTAGAATCGAAAGGCATAAAACCACTGCTTACACTCCTCAACAAAACAGTATTGTTGAACGCATGAATGGAACTCTTCTAGAGAGAACAAGGAGCATGCTTTGTAATGCCAAGTTGCAACAGGAATTGTGGGCAGAAGCAGTTTTTATAACATGTTATATGATAAATCGATCACCATCAGCTGCAATAGACTGTAAGATTCCAGAAGAGGTACATACATGTCACCCTTGTGATTATTCAAATCTTAAAATTTTTGGTTGAGTCCTATGCTCTTATTCCTAAGGATCAATGTTCTAAGTTAGTGATCCGTCGGATATTTTAATGACTATGGTTGAGTTTTAATTTTGCATGCGTTAATTATCCATTTGAGAAACTTAGTGAAAGAATGAGGAAAGAAGAGGAATTATGACAGCCATATACACATATGCAGATCTGAAATGAAATAATAGACAGCAAATCATAACACGCAGATTGATAACGGAGTTCGACACAACTTTGCCTACGTCTCCAGGCCTTTGTCTCTGTGGGGGAGGCTTCTTTATTTCTGTTCAAAAGCTCAAAAGTACATCACTGCAGTGTCAAATGGATACAAGACTGATCTTGTCATGTTCTTCCAGATCTCAAGAACCCTGCAAAGAAAACGGCACGCAAAACGGACATCCAGAGCTCCCAGAAATGACTCGACAGCGTCTGCTCCTCAAAAGCTTCCCTACATAAAAATGGCTTTGGCTTGGCTTCCCTTTAGCATAACTCTTCTCTTTTCTATCCTTGACTGTCCTCCCATGGCCTCAAACAGGCCTGGTTTATATATATCTGAAGTTGGTTGTTCATCTCCAACTTCCTCCCAAAATTTGGGCTCCAAAAATGCCCAATATCTCCCAAAAATGGAGAAAATCAATTAAAATAGGCATAAAAATCATTGAAAATCCCAAAACTTTATAAAAAAACCCACTT
>ML795976.1:99178-121587 GCA_009831015.1 Picea engelmannii
ATATGCGTAGGTAAACCTCCTATATACTTCATAAGAGTTTCTTGTGTTTGTAAAGGGATATCTAACATTAATGCCATTTTTCGAAATCCATCGGTGTATTCTTGCACTGTTTGTCCTTTTCTTAGTTTTAAAGATTGCCATTCGATTAATTCTTTTTCTTTATAACCTAAAGGATAGAATTGTTTCCTAAGTGCAGAAATGAAACTCTTCCATGATGGAAATACTTTACCCACTTGTTGTGTTCCCTTTTGCAGCTTGATTTTCCACCAGATGAGAGATGTACCTGCAAGTCTCAAAGATGCCAACTTAATTTGTGTGGCCTCATCCTTGATCTGTTGCACATTGCAGTATACCTCCATCTGCCTGATCCAATTGTCAAGTTTTTCTGCATTTACTTCACCATCATATATGGGCAACTCAAATTTTACATCAAGTTTTAACAATGGCATTTCACTTTTATTCTTATGAACATTTTTCTTTCCACTAGATTTAGAAATTGAACTTGAAGAAGAAGGAGAAGAAGGAGGTGTTGATGGAGGTGAAGGAGGAATCTGAGGATGGTCCTCTTCCTCTTCACTTTTTCCCTTTGAAGATCCACCCAAAATTGGTCTTTTCCGTTCCAGGTAATCCTCGTACAAAAATTTCACCATCTCCGACATAGCAAGGAATGTTTTCCGGAACTCTTTCTCATCTTGAGAAATCCCTTCTTCCGATGCCATCTTCTCGCTGTGAGAAGCTCTCTTTCTCAATCCAATTAATGGATTCTCTGCAACAAGATCACCTTCACCACGTTGTAGCTTTTCCCTGGTTAACATGGAAAACTCAAATCCAAACGTCAACTAGCTTTGATACCACTTGATCCGTCGGATCTTTTAATGACTATGGTTGAGTTTTAATTTTCCATGCGTTAATTATCCATTTGAGAAACTTAGTGAAAGAATGAGGAAAGAAGAGGAATTATGATAGCCATATACACATATGCAGATCTGAAATGAAATAATAGATAGCAAACCATAACATGCAGATTGATAACAGAGTTCGACACAACTTTGCCTACGTCTCCGGGCCTTTGTCTATGTGGGGGAGGCTTCTTTATTTCTGTTCAAAAGATCAAAAGTACATCACTATAGTGCCAAATGGATACAAGACTAATCTGGTCATGTTCTTCCAAATCTCAAGAACCCTGCAAAAAAAACAGCACGCAAAACGGACGTCCGGAGCTCCCAGAAATGACCCGACAGCGTCTGCTCCTCAAAAGCTTCCCTGCATAAAAATGGCTTTGGCTTGGCTTCCCTTCAGCATAACTCTTCTCTTTTCTATCCTTGACTGTCCTCCCATGGCCTCAAACAGGCTTGGTTTATATAGATCTGAAGTTGGTTGTTCATCTCCAACTTCCTCCCAAAATTTGGGCTCCAAAAATGCCCAATATCTCCCAAAAATGGAGAAAATCAATTAAAATAGGCATAAAAATCATTGAAAATCCCAAAAATTTTAAAAAAAACCCACTTTTAGTTTAAATTTGGCATTATTCCCCACTAGGCGCGCGCTCCGGGTCATATGGAGCCTCCATATGGCCACACGCCCATGCGTTGGCCCCCTCTCCGGCGCTAGCTCCTGGTTTTCGACGTAACCATAGGACCCATGGCTAACAAATTTATTCGTGTGCGCTATGCGCCCGCGCCCCCTTTGGGTGGTTGGTCGTATAGACCATGGGTTGAAACCATGGGCTGGGGCTTAGACCCAGCCCCACTTTCCGCCACCATACAATACTTTGTATTTTAAAAATAAAATTTGTGGATGCATATAACAAGGAATACGTATGGTGCATTGGCATTTGGTCATTTGTTAAGGAGTTGGACTGGTCCAGGAGGTCATGGGATCGACCCCCATGGACTCCAAATAAACTTTTGGCAGAAGCAGTTTTTATAACATGTTATATGATAAATCAATCACCATCAACTGTAATAGACTGTAAGATTCCAGAAGAGGTACATACATGTCACCCTTGTGATTATTCAAATCTTAAAATTTTTGGTTGAGTCCTATGCTCTTATTCCTAAGGATCAACGTTCTAAGTTAGATCCCAAATAAAAAAGGCCTATATTTGTTGGGTATGTTTATGGAGTTAAGGGATACAGATTGTGGGATCGTACTACCCACAAAATCACCATTATCAGAGATGTCATATTTGATGAATTGTCACTCATAAAATCATATGTAGATGTGAGGTGAAATAGAGAAAAGTAACACAATGTCAACAAATTCAATTGACTTGATCATATACAAGAGAGAAGGAGAATGAAAATTTTCATGAAGAAGCTCCTATAAAAGAAGATGATGATATAGAAAATTTGTAGGAAATTGTAGAAATACCGCAACAATCTCTACGGAGATCTACACGGGTTGGAAATTTTCCTAAGAGGTATGACAATTATGCCACATATGTTGCTTTGATTTCTAATGATTGAGAACCTAATTTTTATCAACAAGCAATAGAGGTATTTGATAGTGCTAAATGGAAAGTATAAATGAAATAAGAAATTGATGCCTTAAAGAGGAATGAAACATGGGACCTGGTAGAACTTCCAAAGAATAGGAAAGTTGTCGGTTGTAAATGGGTTTACAAATTGAAGAAAGGTGTTGATGATAATGTTGAAAAGTACAAAGCAAGACTGGTAGGAAAAGGGTATTCTCAGAAGGAAGGTATTGATTTCCATTAAATTGTTTCACCATTTGTTAAGCTTGTTTCAATTCATATTATGTTAGCACTAGTTGTTTTACTTGATCTTGAGTTAGAGAAGACAGATGTTAAAACAACATTTTTACATGGAGATTTGGAGGAGGAAATATATATGGAACAACCATAAGGGTTTGTTCATGATCACAATAAAAGGTTTGTTTGCAAACTCAAGAATTCATTGTATGGCCTAAGGCAGTCTCCCAGGAAATGGTATAAGAAGTTTGATTCCTTCATGGTGAAACACAATTTCACAAGAAGTGAATATGACCATTGTGTTTACTTTAAAAAGTTTGCAAATGGCATATTCATTATTTTGATATTATATTTGATGATATGATTGTAGAAAGTAAAAGAATGGTTGAAATCAGCAGGTGAAAGACTTAGTTGGATATGAATTTTGATATGAAGGATCTAAGAGCAGCAAAATAAATATTGGGCATGGAAATACACAGAGACAGGAAAAATGATAATATGTGGTTATCACAATAGAAGTTTGTGGATAAAATACTTACGAGGTTAGGAATGAATAATGTGAAACTAGTAAAAATCCCTTTAGCTTCCCATTTAAATCTTTCTTCAAGTTTATGTCGTAGTAATGATGAAGAAAATGAATATATGTCTCGTGTACCATATGGTAATGTAGTAGGAAGTTTGATGTATGGGATGGTTAGTACTAGGCCAAATATTTCACATGTAGTTGGTGTTGTGAGTAGATACATGGCAAATACAGGTAAAGAGCATTGGGTAGCAGTGAAATGGGTGCTTTGGTATCTTAGGGGCACAAGTAATTTTTGTATCACCTATAATGGTTGCACTGATTTAGTATGTGGTTATATCGATTCATATTTTGCAAGTGACTTGGACAAAAAAAGATTCACTTTAGCATATGTCTTTACTCTTGTAGGAGGATCTATTAGTTGGATGCCAAAGCTTTAAAACATTGTTTCTGTATCCACTATGGAGGAAGAATATATAGTTTCTTCACATGCTTGCAAGGAGGCAATGTGGTTAAAAGGTTTGCTTGGTCAATTTGGAAGGATGCAAGACAAGGTGAAACTATTCTGCAATAGTAAAAGCGTTATTCATTTGGCTAAAAATCAAGCTTATCAGAGTAAGACAAAGCATATTCCTATTAAATACCATTTTGTAAAACAAGTTATTGATGAAGGTGGAGTGGCTTTGGAAAAGGTCCATACACAAGAAAATTGTGCATACATGTTCATGAAACCTATATTGTTAGAGAAACCGTGGTGGTGTTTGGCTTCCCTTGGCTTGCACAGGTGGAGATTGTTCAAACAATGCCAACCAATTTCCGATGAATTTAGATATGGGCAGATTTTGTATCTTCTATTATTCTGCATTCAGTTGAACAAATCAACTAAAAATAAAATTAGTTAGGTGCACATTAATTGTCATTGTTGGAGAGAAGTGGGATGGATGTGAGTTTGGCTATTGTAATTCTCAGTTGAACAGTAAGAAAATCAATTATCATTGCCCAAGGGATGTTTCTCTTCTAAAGAGTTTTACCACATAAATTAATCTTGTTTGGTTTATGCCTCACCTACCAACACTTCTAACTAATTAAAAAGGAAATTTGAGTTTAAAGAATTATAAGGTCACCTCACCCAATTCTAAACACCATGGAGAAAGCTATATATATAAATTGAAATTGCCAATTAAACCTCCGATCAAATAAGTTGATTTTAGAGCAGAGGCTTGGAGATGTCCTCCTTTCATAAAGAATAGATAAGAGGTGGGAGGAAACAATGACTAATGAGAGTTTGGGACTATTCTCTGATTTTCCTTCCTTTAAGGTCAATTATGACTTCGTTCCTCTTAACAAAAGATGATGACATCAATGCTCTATAGAGAGCTGTGCATCTTCCTTTACTTCTTCTCATTGCAAAATTGTACAAAAGCCGAAAAGCTACAAACTACAATTAAAGCAGGGATTTTCTGCTTTGCAGCTCCCCTTGTTTTAATTATGCTCTTAATACATTCTCGGCCTATTTCCTGAAGTCACGAGGAGATTGAAACATGAAAAATCACACAGGACGACGCTCGAACAAAGATTTCCTCCCGTTCATTCCTTACTCTTTTATTGGTTACAGGATGTTAATACTTTTATTGGTTACAGGATGTTACTTTTATTGGTTACAGGATGTTAATAAATTGGACAATATGAATCCTATTACGACCTTAATTCACTTAACCCTATGTGGAACCGTATGCCATTCCTGCTGACTAATTATTGCAAAATAAATAAATCACTTAACTTCACTTAATCAACATAAGATATTACAATGACTAATTATTGCAAAATAAATAAATAAATAACTTAGGGTAAGTGAGAAATCATCATGTCAACGTTGTTACTTTTTTCTTAAATGCTAGTATAGCCACTGTAATTCTTATGCGTTCATGCTAAATCGTTTCTCGTCTTCTTTGCATTTTGTTTGCCCCCTATGCGGTCTGATGTCTCTATTAATATAGAAAGATATGCACTGCACTATTCATACGATTGAATTGCACTGACTCTAGTTACACAAACATTCTCTTTACACGCAATGAATATTGTATTGCTCAAGAAATTTGAATCAGTACACAGTAATGACCAGTCCTTATTAGAGAAGGTATCTGGTTTATTGCAATCCATACCAATTCAATCTAAATTAAATAATACAACAAATGCAAACAATCCATCTCTATCTTATTTATCCTCTGGCGTGTTCGTCCGGGCCGTTCACTGAAATCGCATCGCTTTTATTTCTGAAATTAACATTGCATTGCTTCACTCACTGGAACTCTAATTCTGACCTCCTCTCGCTCTGGAGAAGGATAAAGAACTCCACTCACTCTGCAAAACCAAATGCAGAAGCAAAAGATGGCCACAAATTTATTTATCAGTCTACTGGAAACCAAACAAGCCAAATTTATGAAGACGTGGTGAAACCAATTACACAATTGTATACTGAGAAATTCTAATGTAATCTATGGTAGAACAGCTGAAACCCACTACTTTATATGGCTTGCTGGCTGCGCCCAAATTAATTAACAGAAATTTGCAACAATAACAAAGTTACCTGCACGTTCTCATTAGTAGATTGGCGGTGGCGGTGGCGGTGGAGGAGATTTGTAGTAAAAGGGATGAGGAGGGGACGGTGGTGGTGGTGGGGGCGACTTATAGTAATATGGGGGAGGAGGGGACTTGTATAAGTACTTGTTATGTTGGTCCAAAGGGGACTTGTGGTAATATTGCGGAGGAGGAGGGGACTTATAGTGATATGACGGAGGAGGAGGTGACTTGTATAAGTATTTGTTAAGCAGGTCCAGAGACGGAGATGGTGGTGTAGGGGATTTGTAGTGATATGGCGGAGGAGGGGGCTTGTATAAGTATTTGTTAAGAGAGTCTAGAGATGGAGATGGTGGTGGAGGAGATTCGGAGGGAGGAGGAGGGGACGTGTAATAATAAGGAGGTGGAGGAGATGGAGATGGTGGTGGCGGAGACTTGTAGTAATAGGGAGGAGGAGGAGACGGAGAGGGAGGAGGCGGGGACTTATAATAATAGGTAGTAGGAGGAGATGGAGACGGTGGTGGAGGGGACTTGTAATAATAGGGCGGAGGAGGAGAAGGAGAGGGTGGTGGCGGCGACGACTTGTAGTAATAAGGTGGGGTAGGAGATGGAGAGGGGGGAGGCGGGGAGTTGTAGTAATAGGGCGGAGGAGGAGATGGAGAGGGGGGAGGCGGGGAGTTGTAGTAATAGGGCGGAGGAGGAGAAGGAGAGGGTGGTGGCGGCGACGACTTGTAGTAATAAGGTGGGGGAGGAGATGGAGAGGGGGGAGGCGGGGAGTTGTAGTAATAGGGCGGAGGAGGAGATGGGGAAGGTGGTGGCGGAGATTTGTAGAAGTATTTGGGAGATGATTTGTATTTGTAGTAGTCGCCTTCCTTGTATTTGTAGTAGAAGTTGAAGTCTCCCTCAAAGCTGTGTGAAGAGGCGGCCACAAGGGAAAGCATGAATGCATGAGCAGCGAAGAAAGCAACGAGAGGAAGGACTCCCGTTCTTCTTCTGAGGCAATCGAAGAAGCTCCAGCGTTCCATCATGATCAAGTCTTTTGGCTACTCTTAATCTCTTTGATCCGATAGATAGATGTTCAGAAACTCAGACCCCGGGTGCCTTTATATATTTCAATGACGATGCGGACAGCAAACGGGCTTTCCTTTTAAAATTTGGGTAGCTTTCAGGACGTGCTTCGCACGCCCGAAATGTTATATTTCAGACTTGGACAAAAAAGATAGGTGATGTGTTGGAAATTACAATTTGGTGGCGAACATGCTTGCTACTCAGTCTAAATATATAGATGTTGCAAATGATGCTTGTCACTTCTTATCAATTTTTTTTGTTTTCAAATACGTGGCCTTGTCATATTATAACATCAAGTTGTAACACGATGTAAGCATTTAGTGCCTTCCAAATTGACTTGAAATTATTGTTTCAACGAGGCAATATGCATTGTATACGATTAACAACCAATGACTACTTGCCGTATATAAACAAATACACTTCCAATAACTTTGGGTTTGAAAATTTATTAAGAAAACAATGTCATCGAATTCCGATGCCATTTGTTTAGAGAAGCTTCCTCCGTCGGAGAATGAAGCTTGAAGTATTTGTCTTAGTTTTTTGCTTTTGCCGATGTTTTCTTCTGCAATATCAGCTTGAACCTAGCGACCCCCTAGGTGAACCCAAGAAAATCTCATCTTGAACCTTCGAACAACTCAACGCCTTACTGCCCTTGTTGTTGTTCTTCATATAAGATATGATAAGATCGATATTCAATTACATTGATGAGTGTTCCATATATAGAGAACATAAGGTGACCATCCATGAAAGGATATGTCCTTTGAATAATCAATAACTATTTGTTATTATCATTTACTTATTATATAATATATATAATAATCAATAATAATTATATTATTAATTATTATCTTTAGAGAGCCCGCACTGGTGTAGACGGATTGGCAAGTGCCGTGTAAATGGAAGGAAATTTGTAAAATGAAGTCTCATGTTCGATGTCATTCTTGCGGGCTGGGTGGTTGCACTGGGGTTATAGTAGTAGCCGATGGGGATCGACCACGTGTTACGCGAGTACGAGAACCGCCAGTTGACGATTCCCCCCGTACAAAAAAAAAAAATTTATTATCTTTAGAGAATGTCTTCCCAATGTTGTCCAAACATCAACACTCCCTCTCAACGAAGAAGACATTCTACAACATGCCACTGTTGTCTTTGAAGTATACAAACTTCACCCTAGACTCATGACACTTGTCTGTCAGTCTTGGGAGACATCTCTCTCCCACCTGAATCGAGGAAAAAACTCATTTTGTGGCTCTCCCTCTGAGCCAATTAACTTTCTCTAAGATTAGGCTCACTTTGGGTCCGCATGTAAAAGCATATAGCATCTTGAGTCTTTATCATTCCTTGTCAAATCACCATGACTAGGACAAACACTACACCAAGATCTTTCACCACAACCACACACCTATGAGTGAATGTCGTCTTGATTCTAACTGACACGTGGAAAGCACTTCAAGCACCTCGAGTCCAGATTAGTCCTTGTCATGATCAAGGAAGGACTACGTCTGGGCCCATTTACCACAAGTGCACCTTTGTGATAAATGTATCCTATCTCCCTTGGTCTGCAGCCCAATCTAGGAGAAGTTTTTCCCGATCCTGAAACATCAACACTCCCTCTTAAATAGGGAGGTATCTTTCCATAGTAATACACAACTACTTTCCAGAGACACGCAGTCTCCGCCAGTGGTACAAAACCACCATAGTAACAAAAGATTTGTCACACATGGCACTCCCATGTGGACTTCTAGAGGCTACAAACTCTAGGAACACTTAGGGTCAACTCCCCATAGTGTGAGACATCAAGGTTCAACTCCCTTGACATGTCCTCATGTGCTCTCCACATGGGATGATGGGTTATAAACCCAAATGCACTTATTCCTTATCGAATAAGTGTTCAACTTATCCCTTCTCAGATAAGTGTCCTCACAAATCAACTCAAATCAATTCATAGAGGAGTACGATCTCGAGAAAGCTTGTCACACATGGCACTCCATGTGGACTTCTAGAGGCCACACCCTCTATAAACACTAGGGTCAACTCCCATAGTGTATGACATCAAGGGTCAACTCCCTTGACATGTCCTCATGTGCTCTCCACATGGAACATTTGGTTATAAGCCCAACTGCACTTATTCCTTCTCGAATAAGTGTTCCACTTATCCCTTCTTGGATAAGTGTCCTCACAGATCAACTCAACTCAATTCACAAAGGAGTACGATCTGGAAAAAGTTTGTCACACATGGCATTCCATGTGGACTTCTAGAGGCTACACCCTCTAGAAACACTAAGGTCAACTCCCATAGTGTATGACGTCAAGGGTCAACTCCCTTGACATGTCCTCATGTGCTCTCCACATGGGGCATTGGGTTATAAGTCCAACCACACTTATCCCTTCTCGGATAAGTGCCCCACTTATCCCTTCTTGGATAAGTGTCATCACAGATCAAATCAACTCAATCACAGAGGAGTACGAGATGGAGAATGTCTCAGGAAGCTGCAAAACATCAACACTCCCTCTCACCGAGGGAGGCATTCCCTGCCACACCAAGTCTGTCATGAAAGTACTTAAACTTCATCCCGGTTGGTAAGAACATCAGCAACCTGCTCATCTGTAGGAAGGTACTGCACCAATACTTCCTTCCCCTGCACCATGTCTCGGATGAATTGGTACTTCATCTCAAGGTGGTTCGATTTGTCATGAAACATTGGATTATCATAGATCTTCACACAACTTTGGTTACCATAATGAATAATGGTAGAATCCAACACATGTTCGAATAAATATACAAGGAGCTTGTGAAGCCACACTGCTTCACGGACTGTCATACTTAATGCAATGTACTATGCTCCTGTTGTGCTCAAGGCCAGAGAAGTTTGTTTCCTGCTACACCAGGAAACCATGGAAGATCCCAAAGTGAAGCAACACTTGAAGGTGCTATTTCTGTCCACCGCGCTCCCTTCCCAATCAGAGTCAATATATTCCTAGCATATCATATCAACACTAGAAGTATATCTCATACCATGTCGAACTGTGCCTCGCAAGTATCTCAAAACATGCTTCACAACAATCTAGTGTGTCTATCTCGGTTAGCTCATAAAATGGCTAAGTGCACTCACTGCATAGAAAATATCTGGTCTGGTATTAACCAGATACATCAATGATCCAATCAGTTGTTTGTACGGGGTCAGATCAATCTCGTCGGAATCGGAAGAAGACACACATAGTTTCTTCAAATTCGTCACCATTGGTGTAGCCATGGGTTTACAATTTAGCATCCCAAACTTTTTCAATATCTCAACTATGTACTTCCCCTAACTTAAGAAGATCTCATCAGTTCTTTGCCTTCTAGTCCCAAGAAGTAGTGCATCATACCAAGGTCCTTCATCTTGAACTCAGAGGCCAACGCATACTTGCATTCAATAATAAGGCTTTCTATACGGGTGAGGAATAAATCATCAACGTAGAGGACCAAAATCAGGGCCTCACCATTAACAGTCTTGTAGTACAGGTTGGGATCAACAACACTTTTGTTGAAGCCCAAACTCATCAGGTGTCCATCAATCCTTGCATACCAAGCTCGAGGTGCCTGCTTGAGTCCATATAGGGTCTTCTTCAACCTACACACATGAGACTCCTTCTCATGTATGATGAAACCATCCGGTTGCTCGATGTATATTTCTTCCTCAATCTCTCCATTGAGAAAGGCTATCTTCACATCCATTTGATGTAGTTTCCAACCCATGGATGTTGTGAGGGAAATAATCGTTTGGATAGAAGTGTATCGAGCAACAGGAGAAAATGTCTCCTCATAATCTATTCCCTCCACCTAAGAGAATCCTCTAGCAACAAATCTTGCTTTGTGTTTCTCGATGCTTCCGTTAGCTATATGTTTGATCTTATAGATCCATTTGGAAGTCACTACAAACTTCCCCTAAGGTCTCAGAACAATATCCCACACATCATTCTTCATGATGGATTAATACTCCTCCATCATGACATCTCTCCATATTGGATGACTAGTTGCCTCCTCATAACAGGAAGGCTCAAAATGAATGATGTGGCTCATAGTTGCAGCATAGAATGAATATCTCTAAGGTCTCTTGCTCACTCAAAAGGTATCACGAAGAATTGCATATCCTTCTGCCTCATGGAAAGTCTGACGAGCCCATGTAGGTCTCTTTCAACCTACTGCAATATCTCTAGGAACATCAATTGGAGCTCAATCTATCTCTAACTAGGGATGTAGATCCGATATGCCTTCGAAGACTCATTGTACCCCACAAATGTACCCTTTCTTCCTAAAGGGTATAGCTTGATCATTTTCTCCTGTAGTCATGGATGCCTTTTCCTCTGCAAAGGGAATTTGATAGTCCAATTGTTCGCACTTTATACAATTTGAGTGAAGCACCGACAAAAGTGATCTTTGGTCCATTAGAAGATGAGAATGTCGTTGGCATTAAACCTTCTCTCGTGAATCTGAGTGTACCTCTGAAATTCCAACTCAAGGCACGTAGATGTTACAACATGTGAGAATTCTTTTGAGCGTTGTTGTTAATTGTATATTCATTGTATGTGAATGGAATAAAACTAGTAATTGTGTGGACTATTAACCATTCAATCAAAATTATTCATTGCAATTACAAGAAAGTAATCCTTCGACATCCACAAAGCTCATACATATATTCCATTGATCCAACAAAACCTAGAGAACTTTGTTTCAACCAAAGAAGCTTTCAAGCATCATGTTTCCCCAACAAATCCACACATCCATTTATCTCTTTTATGAGATAATACGAATTTAGGGGGTTTTTTTTTTCATTGCTTGCACACTGGAAATATTGATGACATGGATAACATTATTGAGCAACTGTACCATGGAAAGTGGCTCAAATACAATAACACATCCTCACATCCTTTGGGATCTCGTACCAGGGAAAATGGTCCTTCAAAGAATTAAGGGTTCTTGTATCAATAATAATGACCCTTGCTGCCAGTTTTCTTGCTTCCCAATGTCTACTACAGTCAATGTTGTCATGAGAAACTAAATTTACCAATAGTCTCATGTAACTTTGATTATCACAATGAATAAACGTAAGCTCAAGCATCTGACCAAATGAATCTACAAGGAGATTTCGAAGCCATACCGATTCGCAGACTGCCACACTAACTGTTATGTACTCCACCTCTGTTGGAATATGCATGCATAAGGCAGTGAATGATATTATTCTTACCATTGGAGGAGCTCTCCTTAAGCTTAAGGAGAACGACATCAATGCATTTCGTATAATGCTCAGTTGTTGCGTCCCAATTTTTCTCTCTGAAGCCCCTGTTGTCTGTTACACGTCTTCCAGATCCAGATGAAACAGGATCTATGTCGGATTCCCTTTGTGAGTCGTGATCTTCAAAATGTTGGTGGGGTTGTCCACGCAGATGGTGAGACCATTGTCATTGGATATCTTGAAATAAGGCTCCTTGACAACCACCTTGGTACCCATAGGGTAATGCTTCTTGATGTCCGCTTGGAAGGGAGCCTCATTGTAAGTTTCCAACCTGATGGAAAGACTATTATCATCCTCAAGAAAATTCACAATAGCACACATCCTGTATGCCTCCACGCACAGTGTCCCATAGACCACCCGACCATGGTGGACTTCCCGAGCTTGCAATTCGGTGAATAAAATGGAGTTCAACCTTTCCAGAGGTAACAAATAAGCTTGTGGCGCCACTGGATCTAGGATCCATGGAAGAGGATAGTACAAGAGAACTGTATCGTGCTTCAACCTTCCTTAATTGATGGATGACGACATCATGAAATTGAAGGAGGGTTCTCTTTTCGAATCGTTGTGAGGCATCTTGGAGGAGGGATATCTTCTCCAATATCTCAAAGGCATCTTGGAGGGCTCTCTCAAAGGAGTTCCTAGAAATAGGTGGAAGCAAGGCTGTCATTAAGCGATGCATATCCTCCATCCTTCTTTCTTACTTTTTTTCTCCTTGCTCTGATTCTTCTCTTATTAACTATCAACTTTGCCACCTTCTTCATTTATTTTCTTATGCTACATATTTCTTATGTGCCAAATTCATATTTAAATATGGGAGGCCTATTGATTTTTTTTTTAAGCTGATAAAAAATTCCACGTCAATAATTGAAGGAATGTTCTTCTGTGTAACAAAACGTAAGTTATCTTTCTCATTTTCCTGGGCCCTCCCGTGAGGGAGTCAAGCCCAGTCCCGCTCTAATACCATCTTGTTGTTCTTCATATAAGATATGATAAGATCGATATTCAATTACAATGATGAGTGTTCCATATATAGAGACCATAAGGTGACCATCCATGAAAGGATGTGTCCCTTGAATAATCAATAACTATTTGTTATTATCATTTACTTATTATATAATATATATAATAATTATATTATTAATTATTATCTTTAGAGAATGTCTTCTCGATGTTGTCCAAACATCAACAACCCTTAGTGGCCACCTGCCTAGCAGGACTTACCATGACGCTCTTCAGGACCTAAGCGAACTTTTAGCAATCTTATCAGTGAACTTTCGGGCATTATTCTCTAGTGAAGTTCCGACAATCACTTCAGTAGGAAAATAGAGAAAGAATAATACAGAGACAAGAGAATAGACAATTTTCAGAGATAAACATGCGGAAGGTGATTTGTATTATATGAGCCAAAATGGCATGGGTTTATAGACTTGAATTCGAGCACTGCTCTCTCTCAAAACCTTACACACAGACTGATAGACTAAGACTTAATGCTTCTGCCACTTTAGGTTCGTGTTGGCCGAGCCAGAATCACACAGGCTTATCAAAGCAATCTAAGACAGAAATACTCAAAGCTCAAAGAGAGGGAGCTTAGAAAGACTCGGACTGACCAACTGAGACCCCTACTAATGAGCCTCTCTTCTCCTTATATACAAAATTTCTGGAGAAAGGAATCATTTTGTTGAAAAGACTTCAAGCTGTCCTACTGGAATCAAATCTACTTTTGAGATTTATTGCATACTTGACGGAGAAATCTTGCAAGAGCCATCTGACCAAGATTCTAATCAACTTTCCACGTATTTGTAAGTACCTTGGAAATGTGGGTCAAACCATGCCAAAAGACAGAGAACTGCTCTGAGTTTCCAAGATTCTTTTCAAGAAGTGGTAGACAGGAGTTTGTACAAAGTGGAGTTTGTATCATGAACCCATGGAAATCGACTGACACCACTGTCAGTCAATAAGACATGATAGAGAATGGACTTGATTAGTCATTTTTTATATGTGTATGAAACTTATCTTCATATGTTAATGTATTCCACATCTTAGTATAGCGTTTGCATACTATTACAGGTTGTTCGTTGATCATTTGAATAGTAGTTTTGGTTTTATTGACCCATTGAAAGTGGTTTAGGATGAAGCTGCACAGTATTTCTCCATCATTTGGTCCATACTAATAGAGATTTTGTACCCTGTGAAGTGGGAGAGTACTCATGGAAGAGATCAAATCTGAATCAAACGCGCTCTTGTTTACGCCAAATGCTTCCCACCATTTTGCTAGCCAAGTTAGAGGTCTCCTAGCAATAACAGTGTTTACATTTCCAAACTTAACTAGTTTTAAATCATTTTCCTTCTGCAAGAATAATTATAATCATTGTCTGGGAAGTAGATATTGGGATTTATTTCAGGCCAATGAAGTAATAACCTTGGTCTATGTAGACAAAAATATTGTTGATGTAATCCTCTATCATTGTGGATTTCCCAAATAAGATCAATATCAAGGAAGATATGGCTTCAAGCGTCTTGGGCTTCATATGCCTTTTGTGTGGCTCTGGTGATGATAGGGAGTAGAACATTTGAAGTTGGTCTTGTACGTATTTCAGGAACCATTCTTTGTGGACAAGATCGACTTGTCGGATTTATAATTTGTGTGCTCCTTAATTCCCAATGTGGCCTCCATTCTTCTTTGTATTTTTCCCAACTAAGTAGATCTAGAACTGTTATTAAAACTTTTGCTTCATTTTTCCATCAGACATAAATAACCATGGTATGGGGTTGCAAATGTTCTCGACTTAAAGAATCTAGAATACTATTGGATGTGCCTTGAATATGTTCTATATCAAAATCAAAATTGTTGAATAAAGCATGCCATCTTGCAAACTTAGCATCACTGGCCTTTTTAACTTCTTTGTTCACGACCCATTTCATAGCTGCAGCATCAGTTCTTAATAAAAAAAAATTGCTGATGAGAAAAATTTCAAACTTGTGGATAGCATTTAGAGCAGCCTTTATTTCTTTATCTAATGCAGAGTAATTTTTTTCCATAGCCTGCCAGAGGCTAGAGGAAAAGTGGACTATTTCTTCAGTTTGTTTACCTTTGTGAGGTCTGGCTTGTTTAAGGAAATCCCGCCATCCAAGATTGCTAGCATATGTTTCAACAATCTTGTAAAGGTCATCATCAAATATATGCAGGAGCGACAATGTTTTTGTTTTTGCTTTGATTTTCCTGACAGCTTGGGTATGTGCCTCTGTCCAGGGACTGGCTTCCTTTTTCAACCGATCATTTAACAATTTTTTGTCTTGTGCACAATCTTTGTAGAAATGGTTGATATAATTGAGGCTTCCCAAGAATCTTTGGAGTTGGAGTTTATCCAAGATTTTATCTAGAAATTTATCGGCAAATTCAACATGGTGTTGGAGGACTAACTCACCATTGTTGATTATATGGCCAAGATACTTTATCTATGTTTTGAATAACTCAAGTTTCTTTTTTGAGAACACTAATCCAACATTTTGAATAATCTACAAGAACCTTCTGAGATGCTTGAAGTGTTGTTCAACAGAGGAAGAGAATACTAAGATGGCATCAATATAAACAATTAACCAGTCAAAATATTGTTTTAGGGCATCATCCATGACTCTCTGAAATTTTGAAGGAGCATTCTTTAACCCAAAAGTCATAATGATTGCTTGTCGTATATTAACAAATACAACCAATGACTGCTTGTTGTATATTAACAAATACACTTCCAATAACTTTGGGTTTGAAAATTTATTAAGAAAACGATGTCATCAAATTTCCATGGGCAATCATTAAAAGAAACATCATGTATGCATTGTAATGCTTTCCATGTATTCTCCTCAGCTACACAATACACTTCAAAGAGAATCATTAAAAGAAGTTAAAATAAATAGATACCCCAATTTTTTATTTTTTATTGATATTTTTTTATTTTATTATTCAACTGGTTTGTTAAAAGTTTCCTTACATTTTAGGAAGATGATCTCTAAACTAATTAGAACTTGTTTTAGATCATTCTTCTAAATCAAAAACTTTGTGTTAAACAATATCTACCCTATATCCATTATCTCTGTCTAGTAATCCTTAAAACTATTGGAGAAAGGGTCATGTGGTATCCATAGCAACACTATTGATGTCATCGAATTTCCATGGACAATCATTAAAGTAAACATCATGTATGCATTGTAATGCTTGCCATGTATTCTTCTCAGCTACACAATACACTTCGAAGAGAATCATTAAAAGAAGTTAAAATAAATAGATACCCCAATTTTCTTTTCTTTTTATAGTTTTTTTATTTTTTTATTTAATTGGTTTGTTAAAAGTTTCCTTACATTTTAGGAAGATGATCTCTAAACTAATTAGAACTTATTTTAGGTCATTCTTCTAAATCAAAAACTTTGTGTTAAACAATATCTACCCTATATCCATTATCTCTATCTAGTAATCCTTAAAACTATTGGAGAAAGGGTCATGTGGTATCCATAGAAACACTATTGATGTCATCGAATTTCCATGGACAATCATTAAAATAAACATCATGTATGCATTGTAATGCTTGCCATGTATTCTTCTCAGCTACATAATACACTTCAAAGAGAATCATTAAAAGAAGTTAAAATAAATAGATACCCCAATTTTCTTTTTTTTTGATAGTTTTTTATTTTTTTATTTAATTGGTTTGTTAAAAGTTTCCTTATATTTTAGGCAGATGATCTCTAAACTAATTAGAACTTGTTTTAGGTCATTCTTCTAAATCAAAAACTTTGTGTTAAACAATATCTACCCTATATCCATTAGCTCTATCTAGCAATCCTTAAAACTATTGGAGAAAGTGTCATGTGGTATCCATAGCAACTAATCATCAACTAAATACATGAATCCTAAAATAGTACACCCTTATAATTTTCATGTACACTTATCTCATTTAACAATAAATCTATAAAGATAAATAAGAAATAATTAAAATTTGATTAATATATTAAATAAATATCTAAAAAAATATAAGTCATTATTTTTATTATTTTTAAAAATGAAAAATATAAAATTTATTTATTTTTTAATTTTTAATAATCAAAATTTATATTTATTTTAAAATTTGTACTTCTTACAATAAAATACTTCATGATATGCATTTTTGAAAATAACCTTTGAAAGTCAATTCTCATTAGCACATCTGGTTAAGGTGTGAGTTTCATTTGGTAGGAGACTTGAGTTCAATACCCTTAGGGTGTGTTGTGTTTAGTCATGAGGAGACACCCAAAAATACAACAATGTTAAGGGTTGGTGCGGCCCATGTTGGGTGTGATCCACATGTGAGTTTGACAGCTTAGATGCCCATGGGTTGTGGTTTCTTAGCCAATGGTTGAAATGTTAGGCTTGCAAGTGATGAGAATTTCTAACAAACAAAAAAAAGAAAATAACCTTAGGAAATGACTGGAAAATATTTCGAGGTTCCCCTTTGGGTTGAGAGTTGTACTCATAAAGTCATTTCCAATTTTATAAGTTGAAAGAGTTGTTCATAAGAAATTAATTGTAATATAGGGGTCATGCAAGGATGTCCTCTATTCCCTACTCCTTTTGGTATTTATATACACAAGTTATAAGTTGTCCTAGAGAAATCAAAGTGTGTGGCCATGAACCTTGCAAGGCTAGTTATCACCCTCCTCTTATATGCAAATGACATTTGTTTTTAGCAAGGAATGTTTTTTTCCTCGAAAAGTAGCTTCAAATTCTCAAAGATATTTGCACTAGCTTTGGTATGACCTTGAACACTAATAACCACAACTTGGAAGAATTTCCTTCATACGAATATCTTGGAATTGACATACATTATAAGCTAAATTGGAATCATAATGTGGAAAAGAGGATTAACAATGGTTGGAAATATTTTTACGATATCGAAAATAATTATGGAGAAGTTGAGTAAGTCCTTTTTATCAACTTTGTCACCTTAACTACACATTATAACTTGTTTTTTATGGATAAATTATTGACAAAACCCACATCCCAATCCAGGATAGAAGAGGGTGATTTAATTTTTTTGTAAGTTAGTGAATATATTAGGGCCTTCTTGAAAAAGTCACAAACCGGTTGTCTTCTGTGTCAACAGTGCCCAACTGGGAAACCACTATTGGCACAAGTCCAAAAAAGAGTGACACTTGTCCAAAAAAAGGAGTGACACTTGTCATGCAAAAACTTCAGTGCCACGTAGGGCGACGGGTTGTCTGTATGATAATCTATAGAGGCAAAAAACTACAGTGCCTCGCAGGGAGAAGGGTTTTCTGTAAACTGAATTGAACTAGACAAAGCTAGCTTTAATAACAAGATCTAAAAAAAAACTTAAACAAAATATCTCTAGAAACCTGGACCAAATTTTGGGCCTGCAAAGGCCTGGGTTTTCTTCATTTTTCCCTTGTCGCGTTCTTCAATTGCCTACCGAAGATCTTAGAGAAAGCACACCAAGTTGTCCACCCTGCTCCAATGTTCTGCATCTCTCTTCTACAAATCCCAGAGGGCTAACTTGACGTCATCCTGCCCCTTGGTCAATTCGCACAGTGAGGCTGTGATTTTCCTCCATTCCGCGCATTTGTCACAGGTGAAACGAGTTTGGGAGTTGGGCGGGGTGGAGGGAAGTGGTAAGGGAGAGGAGGTGGCTTCAATGGGGTGGTGAGGTGGGGAGGCAGGAGGAGGCAGTCCAGGGGGGTGGCAAGGTGGGGAGGCGGAAGGAGGGGGGGGTGAAAAGCCCAGAGAATACCCCATGGCATCAAACCATTCTACCTGGTAGCCATAAGGATTTGAAAGTGGCGACAGGTCTTGGGTGGCTTCAAGAATTGGCTCTACATAAGGAGGTTCTATGATGGGAGCTAAGACAGGGAGGTCAGCTTCATGAATTGGGTCTGCAGGAGAAAGAGAGATGAAGGGTGCAGGAGCTATGAAAGGATTCACAGTGAGGAGAGCATTGAAATCCGGAGTGTGGTCGGAGTGGGGAATTTCCTTACCCCTGGCAGTGTACCAAGTGGCTCATTGCCTTGGTTTACCTCGCAGAAAGAGCATGGTGAGGGGGGACGTTGTCTTGGGGAAAGAAGACATAGAGCCAAATAACCAAAAATCTCCAGAGAGGGAGAGGGAGAGCTCTGGAGGTCGAAAGAGGGAGAATTTTCTCATTATTGGAGGTTGGGGCACCAAGACAGGGGAGAGGAGGTGACCTGTGACATGACTTGCACAGTGCCATGGGCATTCTCACACTGCAGGTCGTCGAGCACATGCGAGAGACGTTCAGATTGAGTGCTTTGAAGGGTGGCAGAGATTGAGCTTAAATGTTGAGGCGATGTGTTGGGGGGAGGGGTTCCATTGTATGCCAGCTGGCTAGCGGTCTGGCCAGGTGGCCTCCCCATGGCCTGTCCACTCGTATTGCCAAGAAACACCCCATCCGGGGTAGAAGAGGGTCATTTTACTTGAAGCATAAACTTTTGTTTAAAATTGATGACTAATTTATGAGTTATTACATGATAGAAGATATTAAAAATGGACAAGTGTAGAATTTTTTTATTCAAATAAAGTCTCATTCATCAAAATCACTCTCACTATCTCTATTATAATCGACATGTTCTTATTGTGCCTCCATTGCTTCAAATCCCTTCCCATTTATTTTTATGGTCTATCCATTCCATATTGCCTTTGGTTACCATTTCCATATGATGTTATTCACATGGATGGGTGTCATTCCTTTTATTCCAACAATCTATTATGAGTTCCTTTTAAACAAGTTTTCTTAAAAACTTTGATTTTTCTCTATGTTCGCAGTGTGTTCCCGTGGACTTCCACCAACAAACCACTACTTTGTATGTCTCAGTAGTAGCATCTAAATATTTTTAGACATTGTCCTCTACCTAATGCATCTATATTACACAATGTAGGTATGATGATCATACTATGAGCACTTGTCCCCACCAACATATTCTATTGGAGTGAATTCATCATAGGTCTTGTTACATAGAGGCCCAACATATTGATCATCAATAGTTTGTACATGAATTGCTTTTAGAAGAAACACTCAACCTTTGGGATTTTACTTGGGTGTGTGAACTTGTTGTCACAATTTGTACACCAATGAAATATACAATACCCCATAGGTGAATATTTCTCTGGTTGACTCATGTTTGTTTTGCATCCTTGTCGACACAAAACTATCTTTTAGGAAGAATCAAAAACTTTGCCAAGTGTTTGGTATTAGGTTCTTTGAAAACTAGTTGGTATCTTTTATGAATTAAAATATTTCAAAAATCAATGAATCATGTGAATGTGAGTTAGCATCTAAGAATACTATATAACTGAGATATAAAAGATGAGTGCATAGAACACAATTTGAAAAAAACAATGTTTTAAATGAAACTTAGGCTTTAATTTATTTATTTATTTTACATAAATTTCAGTTCCATCCAAATATGATATTTTGACCTTTGAAATATGATACATATAGGATTTTACGTATTGCAAACTCAATGCAACTCCCAGAATCCGATTAAGGATTGCACACTCAATGTAACTCCTAGAATCCAATTTCGACACCTACAACTGTGAAATTCCCTAGTTAAATTATCTCACGTATGAGCCAAGTTGCAATTTTATGGATTATGGACACTTTTAAATTTACATTGAATTTGGACTTGTGGCCATCCTCATTTGAAAGTCCTATTTATCCTTTACATCTTGAAAAAATGATTTTTTTCTTGGAGTCTATATGACGAATTTTTAGACTTCCAAAGATACGTAAACTTCAATGCCCTTTCCCAAAATCAAATTTATCTCTCTAACCTTCAAAGTTTTTATTTTCATAATGGGTATGTGCAAGCTAATGATGGTCTCTCATGATACGTTAGTGGCAATGCAAAGATGAAAAAACAACAATCTATTAACTTGGAGTGATTATTCAAGGTACTTTTACAATGAATTTGAATATGGTGTAAGAATATGAAACATAGGAAATTGAATTGTCTTTCTGAATATACAACTTATATTCATAGAAATTGTTAATAACTATGTGAATTTTTTTATTTTTTTTCTAAAAGTGGTATGTTATTTTTCCAGCAAAATATAAGTTATATATTTTTGTTTGTGTAGGTGTTGAGAACCTTAATGATGGAATATCATTCCAAAAAGTTGTATGATTGTAGAGAACTCATTTTTCTAGTCCGATGTATTTTTTGAAAATTTATAATATTAATTTATATTTATATTTTTTTAAATTATGAAAGTCAATATATCCTTGAAATTGAAACACCTTTTGTTTGTGCATGCTAAGAGGGTCTTAACATGATCAAAATAATCTTTTTTTTGCAGATCGTAGATATCTGTCTCCTCTAGTATGGCATATAACCCATTTTAGAAATGGTTAAGCTGGAAAAATGTTACAGCAGAAATAAGAGAAGTATGTGTTCTAGGATTTTGATATATGTGAATACAAAAATAAATTAAAAATAGTAAACAACATTAATTAAAAAAAAAAAAAAACTATACATTTGTAATCTATATAGCCAACTCTATCTACATTTGTAGTTTTGTCAACAACTGAATTTTGTATCCTATAGAAAATTAATGTCAAAAACAGAGATATAGAAAGGTATTCACAAAAATGGAGGTTTTTATCAATTTATAGACTGGACCACTAGGTTTTCTATCCTGAACCTAAACCCGAGGAAACCAAGTCATCATACACATACGTTAAAGTTGTCAATCCCGCCCAAAAAAACTTGAATTTAAAAGAGTGTGCACATGCTCTAGGAACATACACGTGTTCTTAAGAGCATGCATGGGCTCTATGAATGTGCATGTGTTCCTAATAGCACACACACACACTCCTATGATCATGCACACAGTCCTATATCCTATATCTTATTTGTTTTCTCTCTCTCTCTCTCTCTCTCTCTCTCTCTCTCTCTCTCTCCACCACACTTTGAATCCCCCTCCCTCTCTCTCTCTCTCCTACATCTACTCCTCTCTCCACCACACTTTGAATCCCCCTCCCTCTCTCTCTTCCACTCTCCTCCCTTTCTCTCTTTACCTCTCTTTACCTCCCTTCCCTCTCTATCCCCCTCTTCCTCTCAATCTCTCTCTACCCCCCCTCTCTTTCTCCCTCTCTCTCCCTCTCACACTCCTATACATGGTAATACCTATAAATGGCAAGACATAGACATCACAAGGCATGAAAATACATAAACCTATACCTTTCCTTGC
>ML795976.1:122140-135799 GCA_009831015.1 Picea engelmannii
TCTCTTTCAAATTAATCACTAAAATGATTGATTTGGTTTAACTCAAAGGCTATATCTCTAGAACAATTTTTTTTTTATAGAGTTTGTGGCAAAGCAGATGAAAAGTCCATTGGGAAATGGGGTCATAGGTCAGAGATCAACAAAATGTTAGACACTAGTGATTTTGAAAAATGGCTTATCATAGGTAAGATAGAAAACAGTTCTTTATACCAGTTAGATGTAGTTGTAGTAGAAATAACAGAAAGAAGACATTGATCCCTCATGGCATATATCAAGGATGAATCCCAAGGTGATTATAGTAGAAAAAGAATTAAAAATATATACAACAGAGCATCAGTTTTAGATGAATTAATATACACATATTTCATCTTAACATATAAAAGAAAACATATAACATAAATAGATTCAATAGTGATATCACACACACACAAAAAAAGAACAAAAAAAGTAACAATCACATGTATCTCTGATGTCAAGTTCCATGTACTTTTGGTCTCAAAATTTATTAATCTCAAAAAAATGTACAATGTGTAGTCAATAACACTTTCTCACTCACTCGCCAACCATCAGTTCATGAAGGATCACAAAATATATAGAAAATACATCTCCTATCCTCCAAAATTCGAGTTCAACTGCCTATCTAAGTTAAGATACAGTTTACAAGATATGTTGGCAATAAAATTAGAACTAACTGCTGAAAGGAAGGGGTCAAAATTGACTCGTTAATTACATCATGACAAATTGACAAAAACAAATATTGAGTCCCTAATATAATGATCTTCGGTCTTGGTTTTCGTTGGATATGAATTGGCACCTTTGTTGACCTATCCATGTCAATCTGGACACCTTCTAGATACTCTATCACAGTTGCATAGCAAGGTTGTCGTGCAACAAGAACCTATAGAAAAAATGCAGTAGACTTGTGCAACAAAAACCCCTTTTTGCTCTTTGTCCATTCTTTTGTACTTTGGCTAAGAGATGATGATGACCGATGGTGATTGTGGATTCATGATGATGCTTGGGATCTCTAGAACCTCTTCCACCTCTTCAAATTAGGGTTTTGATGTGTTTTATGACAAAAAGGTAAAAAGACAAAAATGGTGAACCAACTCCAGAAATTCAAATCTTTGTTGCTTCAGCAAGAAAATCAAGCTTGCATTTCTTTTCAATATCCACCTACTGCAAGTTTTTCTTTAGAGTCATGTTCTCTTTCCTCAAAGTAATATTTTGTTGGTACATGTTCTTCAATTGATTATGTAGTAGAAGGTTTATTCTCACAATGAATATAGCATTGTCTATTGCAGGTTCACAATCATATAAGAGTTCTGTAAATTTCCTATTTTCTCTTATATTCTCCTCCCTTAACTAGATTATCATATCTTGTGATTCTCTCATCTATTTTCTTAGTCTGTTCATATTATATTGATCTTCACCATGGGTATCCTTCTTCTTTTATGTTTCTGCTAGATGGCTCTTTGCTGGAGTTTCTTCCTGAGACGTGCAATTTTTTGGCTGAGGATCTTGTCAAAGGAACATTGGGCTTAGGTATTCCTTTCACCTCTATATTTGCTCCACTTCCTTCCCTTTAAATTTTGTTTTGGAACCTGTTGGATTTGATATCACTTATTTTTCACCTGTCACTAGGGTATATTTCTTGAAGGCTTCTTCCAAGGCTCTCTTCTTCATCTCTATGTTCTCATGTTGTAGTTGTGTTATGAGAAAATGGGTCTTCTTCAACTATTCTTGCAAATCCATAATCAACATGTCTTTGTCATCTGATGGAGTTGGTTCTATGATAGCCTATGGAGATTCACTAAGTTGTTGTGATGTGTGCATGGCAGGGATTATTTTTTCTACAGACCTAGTAAGTCGTTTACTAGGATTTTCAACCACTTCTGGAGAGAACTGGAGATTTTTCCCTTTCTTTTTGGTTTGTTTCCTAACTATAGGTTCTTCAATTTCTCTTGTTCTCTTATTGACAGAACTCTCAAGGATAGATGTGATGGGTTTTTCTACACATGAAGGGGTATATTTCTTACTTTGGGGACTTCTGAAAGATTCTTCTACTATCCTTGATGATGTTAGGAAGGACTCCCAAGTACATTTATTTTTCTGATCTCTTCTAGAACCAACAATTTTATCAGTGAAAAATGGAAAAGGTTGGATTCAACCTAGTCTTTCACTGCTTGTACTATGTCATCCATATTCCTTAGGATTTTGTAGAGGTAATAGGAAAATTTCAAGGGTTTCCTTCAAGTGAAATGCATCAAAAGTATGATGTGGTATTGGTAAACTGTAGTGTAACTCCCCTCACATGTGAAAAATATTCGAATTAATCTCAATAACTTGTTATGACTTTCTAATAACAATTCTCTAGGCATCGTGGCTTGAAAATATGTGTCTCTAAACTCGGGCTTAAACAATTCATGATAACAAGCTAGATATAGTTGGATACCTTTAAACCATTTCTCTCCACGAGAAGTTATTTATGTTGCAGCAACAATTGTGTCTTTAGAAACTTGAAATTGAATTTTTACCACCTCAACTACAATCCCATCAAAACTCAATGAAAACTCCTTGGTGACCTACATGTTGTATCTCTAAATATTTTCACAAAATATGATACACCCAACTTGCACAAATGCAACCCGGACTGTTGGATCTGCATTGACAAGTTTCAGATCTTGAGGTTTGAATATGACAATGTCACCTCCCTTGGTAGTCTTATTTATTCCTTCTGGAGTCACTATGATTTTGGTGTACACTGGTTTTCTTGTGAGGATGAGATGAGAGGATCGTTTTCCAAATGAAAACGCAATAACAATAGATGCACAGAGAAAGGGAAAATCTAGGGTTTGTGCAAGCAAAGGTTATGGCTATGTGTTTTAGGGAAAAAAATAGATCCTTGAGTTCATAAGAAATGTCTTCCTATAAAACATCAACCATGAACCTGAAACCAATAATTAGGGGGCACAAGAGGGAAAGAAGGAGGCGCGCAATGAATTTGCACAATATTGTAACGTAGTGTCCCCTGCAGTTTGTGCATAGCAAGCTTGAATGAGGGATTTGCAATTTGCAGATAATAAAAATGGCACTTAAAGGGTTTGTTGCATGAAGAATGAGGTAATTTTAATTTCAATATCAAATTAAATAGCCAATAAAACCAAGCATCATCAAGTTGTACTTATTTACTGAATTGGGCAGCATTAGGAGGCTGTGTAGCAAGTTGTGCAATGCCTAACCGTTTTATGATGTCAAATACCACAAATGGATCTGTCTTCATGAGATTTTTTGTACATGACAAGACTGTGTCTAAATGACTATGATTGACTCACATGGCCCCTCATCATGACCTTTTGACAAAATGACAACCCACGTCCCTTTAGGAAAAAATTGACAACATAACTTATTTGACATGACTAAAACTTATTATAAGACCCTATTCAAGCATAAAACCTAGTGACTGAAAAAAAAACATTTTCACCTAAGACATAATGCCATGGTCTCTTTAAGACCAAGGCATGACTTTACCTTACAAAACACATTGAACTCAACTCAAACTCTAACAACCTATTTATAGGAAACTAACATTGGCTCCAATGGGGATGGCATCCTCCCCGTGAGGTGCCAAAGAACAGAAGACCATGTGCCTATCCATTGGTTTTTTATTAACTAAAAAATATATTTCAATAAATGACTCAAAAACTGACTTTTTACAAATGATCATGACCTTAAAAACTGAATTGAATATAAAACACACTAAAAAAATACCTCAAGACCTTATGGCCTTCTTCTCGGGCTTCAAATTTTGTTGGATGATGTCCGCACCTGCAATGCTTGAAAAAACATGGATATTTACAATGAAGTTGAAATCATATTTCTTCAAGTGAAATAATGTTTGAGAAGCCTACCATTAACAAGCCCTCCACTGATGTAATCTCCATTAAGTTCATGCAGCAGGAATGCATTGCTTCCATGACATGTTTCAATCTTGTATGGTCCCTTCCATAGGTTTTCAAATTTCCCATGTTTTACTTTATCCTCATTTATGGCATCCCATTTCAACACCAAGTCATCAATTTGAAAATCCTCAACCTTTGTCCTTTTGTCAAAAACCTTCTTCATTTTATCTTGGTACCGTTGAGAATTATTGTATACTTCTTCTCTCATTTGATGTACATGAATCAAGTAACTTATCCTCCTTTGAATGTCATTTGGTCCAGCCTCTTCCTCTTGTAGTATCTTCATGATTGGAAGCCCAAGTGAAGTGGGAAAAACTACATCTGCACCATAAACAAGTTGTAATGCAGATGTGCCAATAGATTTCGTTGTACTTGCCATGTCTTCCCACAGTGTAAAAATCATCTTTTTGTGCCAAGAATTCTTATTCTCCTGTAGTAATTTTTTGATAATACTGAAAAAACTCTTGTTAGATGTCTCATCCAAACCATTACCTTGTGGGTAATAGGTTGTTGAATGACTAAGTGTAATACCATAATCACTGCAAAATTTTACTAACTTTTTGGATTTAAAAGCAGCAGCATTTTTAGTAATAATCCTTCTTAGACAGCCAAATCTTGAGAGTATATTACCTTCCAAAAATTGAATGATGATTGAATCAATTGCTTCTTGAGTAGGTACATCTTCTATCCACTTTTTAAAATAGTTTGTAGTTATAAAAATCCATCTATGATGAGCTGAGGATGAAGGATGCACTTCTCCTATGAAATCTAAGCCCCATTGTTGAAACAAAGCCTCCACCAAGATTGGCTTCAAGGGTAAAGGTAGAAGATTCCTCTTTCCTTCAGAATTTGGCTGAGTCAAAATGTCTTTAACAACACTTTTAGGAACATATGCAAGAACATGAGAGTGTAAAATGTACATTCTAAAATATTTCAAAGCCTTGACTAGGGCATAGGCCTGCTTCTCCATAATATTGTACTTGAGAGTGGAGTCTCTTAAATATCTGTTGTAAAAAGCAATATGTTGTTCCTGATCATGATTATTTTTCTGTAGAATTACCTCTGTTATGGTGTGTTCTCAGGCAAAGGAGAAAATAATGAAATATTTTGAAAAATATGGGCTAACCAGGACAAGAGCTTTGATTAAAGATGTCTTTACCTCATCAAAAGAATTTTTTGCATCAGTTTTCCATTTAATCTCATTAAATTTTCTCAACATGTTGGTGATGTGCTTCATAATCTCTGCCATATTAGGAATAAACCTCCTCAAAAAATTTATCCTTCCGAAAAAGGATTGAACCTCCTTTTTACTCCTTGGAGTGTCAATTTTTTGAATTGTAGCGACTCTGTTGTGGTCAGTTTTCATACCATCCTTTGAAATTATGTGTCCCGACAATTTTCCTTCCTGCATAGAAAAATTGGACTTTTTCATATTCAAAGAAATCCCAAATTTACTGCACTTTTCAAAAACTTGTTTCAAATGATGCAAATGCTCACTGTCATAATTTGAGTAAATAGTAATATCATCTAAGTAAATGAAAATGAAATTATCCCTTTCTTCAGCAAATGATATGTACATATCCCTATGGAAGGTTGTCCCTGCATTCATGAGTCCGAAGAGAATTTTGGCATACATAAAGGTACCCCATGGTGTGGTAAAATTTGTCTTCTCTTGATCATCTGGATGTACTAAAATCTGGTTGTATCCAGAGAACCCATCCAACAGTGAAATCGTCTGAGAACTAACAACCTTCTACAATATATGATCCATTTTGGGAAAAGGGTAGTTGTCCTTGAGAGATACTCTATTTAAGTTTCTAAATTCTACATAGAGCCTTATCTTTTTGTTCTTCTTTCGGATAGGTACAAGATTAGCTACCCACTTTGAAAACCTCAGTGGCATAATTATTTTAGCATAAAACAATTTCCTTACCTCATTCTCAATGAGTGGCAACAAGAGTGGGTTGATTCTTCTCAATTTATATCTGAATGGATTCTGATTCTCTTTAATTTGGATTATGTGTTGAATAATTCTCATATCATACACCTTTAGACCCTTATAACTCCAATCAAACACATCAGAATACTGCTTCATTAATTCAATATACTTCTTCATTTTTTCAGGGATTAGGGACTTGGAAAACTTGATAAATTTAGGCTCTTCATAAGTGCCTATATTACAGTCATCAACTTCATCTTCAATAGGAGTAACTCTTGGATTTTTGGCTACATCATTATTGTCAAACAATTCTTCTAGGCAGGGATGATTTTAAGGATGTAAATTTATTTTAAAATGTAGAAACCTTGGCAAATCTTACTAATCCTTCATGTGTCAACTATAAATGTTTGGCGATATTTTTGTAAAAATATTCAAATTTCTAAGGATTTTATATAGTTTTTATAATTTTTTGGTGATTTTTAAGGTAAAATAATTTTATCCTATAGAATTTGGGCGAATCATTTTTAAAATAATGAATCTTGTTTTTGGAAAAACAATGGAAAATTAGCCCATGAGCGAAATTTAGCCCCTAAAATCATCCATGCTTCTAGGGGCACAAGACCTTTGGGAATTGTGTTATTCCTTAATTGAATGATCTCCTTACCTGCTATTGTATTAACAAAATAATATGAAGTTGAATAGAGGCTGCATATTCATCCTTATCAAACAGGTTCTCCTCATCAATCTGAATATTTTCATATTCTCCTTCCATCTGAAGAAAATTGATAATCTGATGGTTAGTTTCAAAAACCTGTCAGTGCTTATGATTATCAGGGACTGTTGGCTTGTGTTTTAATTTTATATCATACTTCTTGTTAGGATGAATTGGAATCTTGAAAACACTGGTAGATGTAGCAAGATCATCTGCAATTGGATTCTATACCCTTGGTACCACTGAAATATTATACTCAGAAAAATTTTCCAACAAATCTAACACAATGTTTGTATAGGCTCTCATCCTTGGGTGTTTGGTTTGATATATACCTTTACCTTGGTTGATGACCAACTTTAAATCTCCATGAACAACTATCTTATTTTCCTTATAATCTTTCAAAATCTTCAAGCCTAGAATCAGTGCTTCATACTCTGCCACGTTATTGGTGCAATCAAAATATAGCTTGAAGGAATATAGTTTGGCTTCCATCGTAGGAGGAATCACCCAAACACTTGCTCCAACTCCTTATTTACTAAGAACCCCATGAAAATCCTTATTCCATATTCCATCTTCTTCATCCAATTTCTGATCCAAAAAAAAAAATCTTGCTGCAATTTCTCCTGTGTTTCTACATTTTCCAAAACATTTTGACTATCCTCTTCAAAACACATATTATTATAATAAATGGACTGTATATCAGTTTCCATATAATAGAGTGGATGATTATTTGGTTTATCTTTACTTCTCACCATATATGCCTATAAGTTCTTCCTATACAACATTCTTTGTTTCCCAAAAACTGGTATTGTGGCAAAGGACATATCCATCTGTAGTGTACCTTTCAATTTAGGTACCCAATATCTTAATAACAACATACCAAATTTTTGTGGAATGTTTTCCACAACCACATCCATGACCTCACTCTTTGCAGGAATATGAGTGAGGGAAACGACCATGTATTTAATCAAGACCAGAGACTTTAGCCTTTTAGAGTCAAAAGAAAATAAGTCTTTGTAAGATCTAGTGATATCTAAGCCCAATTCTTCCATAAGCACTCTAGGCATTAGATTGTGGAATGCTCCCGAATCAAACAAAGCATTATGTGAAATCGGATCATGAACATTTAGACTGATATAGAATGGAGGAACATCACCTTGATCTAACCCTTCTTCAACTTTGGGGCCAAAAATAAAAGTAGGATGGTCATGTTCTAAGTTCAAAGAGTCATTTTTTTCCTCTGTTTTCAACATCTTGATGATCTGATTTCTATACTCACTATTTCTGATTAATTCACCAAATGGTATAGAAATTTTTAATTTTGAAATTTCATTCTTGAGACTGGAAGCAGGTTGTACCTTTCCACCTCTTTAGTAGTTGCCTCTTTCTTTTCTGGAACTGTCTTTTCAAAGTCTACCTTCTGCTTGTTCTTCTCCTATGTATATTTATTGATAATTTATTTGGAATGGCTAGAGGATGGTAGATCAACATGATTTCCTTTTGGAGGATTCACTGGCACATTTTTGTTTCTCAAATTATATTGTTTCTGAAATTCCATAATAGCATTATGATATCCCTTCTTATATTCATCTGATTCTAACAACATTATGTCATTTTTCTCTTGAGTAAACATGTCGTGCTCCTGTTCGGTAAAATAAATAGGTTGTTGACCCTCATCCAAGAGGCTCATCTAATCATCTGGTGTTTCTTCAAAATTTTCAGCAACAAAAATTTCTTGGAAAGGAGTTTTGATGTCTTGGTTTCTTTGATCTCTAGGCCTACCTGGAGGAGGTAGTTTTTGTCTTTTGAAGTTAGTATTTCTAAAAGGAGGATCAAGTTTATCCCTTGTAGCCGTTTTATTATCCAAGGTAAGATTTTCCACTAGTTTCTTCATGGTGTTCATCATGAAATATTATTTAGCATCTAAGCACTATGAAGTTGAGGCTTGTGTTTCCTCTTTAACCTTTCTTCTTTCAACATCTATTTTTTGTTTGATCCTACCTGATGCCGTAAATTTCACCTCCACCTCTATTGCATCATTCATCATAGCATCCAAAGAAATATATTTTCTTTCTCTTAATAACAAGGCAAACTCACTATCAAATGCATTAACATAATGTAACTGGGCAGCTCTAATAGGTGGTTTCACATGATCAGGAATTGAATTATAAACCCTCATGAATCTATTAGAAAACTATTGGACAGTTTCAACATGAGCTATCTTCAAATTATTATACTGGGTCTGGAGTTGTAAGGGGTTCTTTTCCCCCCATTTAGCAAGAAAATTTGTCTCAAAGGAAACAAAATCTTTAATATTGCCTGTTGCAAGGGATTTAAACCACTTTCTAACATCACCACTAAAAATTTGGGAAAATAATCTCATTTTAACATCATCATAATCGACTTCCTCTAGATCTACAAAATCATTGAACTTATCAAGATGTTTTTGAGTTGTTGAGTCTCCCTCTGCATCAAATTGTTTTAGTCTCTGAGCATAACTTTGAGGTAGGTCATGAAGTACAACAGGGAGGGCTAATGGTGAAAATATAGCTTCCATGATTCTAGGAGGATTTGTATTGAAGTCTTACTGGATGATGACACCTTAGGGGAACTACCAATTGTCTTGAGTGGAGTTACTACAATAGTAGTATTTTGTGAAACAACAGGAATAGTTGACGAACTAGTTGTTGATTGTGAAAGAATGGGATTGATTAATGAAAGGAATCTCTTCTATAAAAAACTATTTGAAATAGATATGACTCTGACTTGGATCTAAACAAATACCGCTCAAATTTAATATTAAAATTCAGATCTTGAATATCATTTACTCCATCTTTAGGTAATGATGAAACTCGATCCAGAAAAATACTTGATTGTAATGATTTCTTCTCATATTTGCACAAGATAATTTATGGTTCATCAACAACCTCATGAGGATTAGGATATGGATGATTCCTTGTGTGTTTCCTTTCTATAGCCAATATTTCTCTAAAAAAAAACTTATCTACAATGATCTTCAAATTTGGAGTTGTGAGGGCGAATATTCAGCGAAGATTGTGCTTGATTCATTGTCACCCTCAGGAACCGGATATAAAACTTTGTCATTCTCTGAGGGAATATTTCACCTTCTCTCCCAGAAATGACTCCAAAATGTTAGCACTCCGTAAATTTCTTTGGCTGAGGAAGAAAATCATAAAAGTAACCACAAACCAACTTGAGGCTGGAAGTTATCCCTTCCAAAACAAGGTAGAGTTGGTGGCAAAGAAGATGAAAAGTCCATTGGGGAATTTGAGTCATAGGTCAGAGATCAACAAAACGTCCACCTTGAAGGTTGGGGCACTTCGTTCCTCTTAACAAAAGATGATGGCATCAATGTTATGGCATACCTTTACTATGAAGTGAAGAAGCTCTATGGAGAGTTGTGCATCTTCCCTTGCTTCTTCTCATTGCAAAATTGTACAAAAGCCAAAATGATTTAAAATACACTTAAAGCAGGGGTTTGCTGCTTTGCAGCTCCCCTTGTTTTAATTATGCTCTTAATACATTATCGACCTATTTCTTGAAGTCACCAAGTCACGAGGGGATTGAAACATGTAAAATCACACAAGATGACGCTAGAACAAAGATTTCCTTCCGTTCATTCCTTACTCTTTTATTGGTTAGAGGATGTTAATAAATTGGACAATATCAATCCTATTACGATCTTAATTCCCTTAACCCTATGTGGAACCGTATGCCATTCCTGCAGATGACCAACTGGAACTTCACTTAATAAACATAAGTGTTGATACTGAGAGGGGGGTGAATCAGTATCAAGTACAATTTAAAAACATTTTTCAAATTATACTTAAACCATTCAATTATATCCAATGAGCAATGAACAATACTATAAGAGTTACACCAATACACCACAATACATCATGCACAATATATGAGAAATAATCAATAGTTTTTGTTCAAGGGAAGTAATGACTTCCAAAGGTAGCTACAGCTTCCAAATGTAAAGGGAGGGATAAACCTCCAAGAGGAAGATACAATCCTCCAATATCAAGAGATATTTGAACTCTCTATCCTTGCCCCTTCCTTCCACCCAAGAATATATGAAAGATAATAAAACTTTATTCACTTCTGGTCTGTTCAGACTACCCAACTTGTACAGCATGCCCCGCGCTCAATATTTAACATATGATTCTGAAACTCATACACAAGAAACTAAAGTCCGTACTCTTTCCAATGGAAGTGGTCCCACGTCATTTGGAGTATGTATGAATAAGTTATGACAGTTTTACCCAGAACACCTGTTTATTGACTAGTTTCAAGACTAGTCACAAACCCTATATTCCACAGAGTGTATCTCCATAATTATATCGAATCAAGAGCTGAAATTTTTAACAGAGGTACCTTGATATGTATTCTCAATACCATAGCGATTTCACCATCTGAATCATTCTAGAAAAAACGTTATAGCAAAAATGGTAAGATGACCTGAAAATAACATACCTTAGAACACATCACCAAAAAACTTCATCCTCCCTTGAAATCCGGCCTTCTTTTACTTCTTCTTCTCTCTGAAATTTGACTTGTCTCAAATGAATGTATAATGATATTTATTTATACCATTTATGTCACTTCCTTTTAACATTAGGGCCGACCTGACACTTTCTTATTTTGTAATTATTTTCTTTAATTATTTTCAGGGCCTACATGTACTTCCTTTTTCAATTCACTTTGTCATCTTCAAAAATTCATTTCTCCTCAACCATGAGGATCCATGTGACGTGTCACATACCACCGGAAATAGCATGATGTATACTATCCATTCATGGGTGTTGTATATGCATGTGCATTTTCCTTCATATCCAAATACCTTTATCAATCTTGCGGTCCAAAACCCATGACTAGGGTTGACATCAATGACAACAATCAATCTTCCAACAATAAGATATTACAATGACTAATCATTGCAAAATAAATATATAAATAACTTAGGGTGGGTGAGAAATCATCATTTCAACGTTGTTACTTTTTTCTTAAATGCTAGTATAGCCACTGCATTTCTTATGCGTTCATAAATGCTAGTATAGCCACTGTATTTCTTATGCTAGTATAGCCACTGTATTTTGACAACTTAGATGCCCCTGGGTTGTGGTTTCTTAGCCAATGGTTGAAATGTTAGCCTTGCAAGTGACGGTTATTTCTAACAAAATAATAATAATAATAATAATAATAATAATAATTTGAGGTTCCCCTTTGGGTTGAGAGTTGTACTCATAATGCTATATGAGAGAGTCATTGTCAACTTTACAAGTTGCAAGAGTTGGTCATAAGAAATTAATTGTAATATAGGGATCATGAAAGGATATCCTATATTCCCTACTCCTTTTGGTATTTATATAGACAAGTTAGAAGCTTTCCTAGAGAAAGGAAGGTGTGTTAGCATGGACCTTACAAGGCTAGTTATCACCCTCCTCTTATATGCATATGTCAATGTTCTTTTAGCAAGGAATGTTTTTGTCCTCGAAAAGTAGCTTCAAATTCTTAAAGACATTTGCACTACCTTTGGGATGACCTTGAACACTAATAACCACAACTTGGAATAATTTCCTTCGGAATTGACATACATTATAAGCTAAATTGGAACTATAATCTGGAAAAGAGGATTGGCGAGGGATGAAAATATTTTTACAATCTCGAAAATAGTTATGGAGAAGTTATGCCAATCCTTTTTACAAACTTCATAAACTTAACTACACATATTATAACTTCTTTATTATGAAAATATTATTCACAAAACCCACATCCCACATAGGATAGAAGAGGGCCATTAACCCTCAATAGTTTTACCTAAAGTGATAAATATTAATTAAAATTGAATGAGGGTGTGTCCAAGCTAATGATGGTGACGGTCTCTCATGACGTGTTAGTGGTAATGCAAACATGGAAAAAAAAACAATTTGTTAAGTTGGAGGGATTATTCAAGGTACTTTAAAAGGAATTTGAATATGGTGTAAGAAGATGAAACGTAGGAACTTGAATTGTCTTCCTGAATATACAACTTTTATTCGTATAATTTGTGAATAACTTTGTGAAATTTGATTTTTTCTAACAGTGGTATGTTAATTTTTCTAGCAAAATATAAGGTATATGTATTTGTTCGTGCACGGGTTGAGCACCTTAACAATGAAATTTTATTCCAAAAACTTGTATAATAGTAGATGTTCTAGTGTGGTGTATTTTTTGGAAATTTATAATATTTTAATTTTATATATATATTTTAATATGAAATTCAATATATCCTTGAAATTGCAACACCTTTTGTTCGCATAGGCTAAAAGGGTCTTAAAATGATCAAAAGGTTTGTTTTTTTTTTTAAATCAAATCATAGATATCAGTCTCCTCTAGTGCGACATATAACTTATTTTAGAAATGGTTAAGCCAACAAAAAACTATAGTAGAAATAAGAGAGGTATGTATTCTAGGATTTTGATATATGAAAAGACAAAACAGATTAAAAATAGTAAACAATACTAATTTAAAAAAAAACTCTATATTTGGAATCTAGATAGCGACTCTATCTATGTTTGTAGTTTCATCAACAACTAAATTCTATAACCTATAGAAAAATAAAGTTAAAAACAAATATATAGAGAGGTATTCACAAAAATGGAAATTTTTATCAATTTTCAGACCGAACCACTAGGTTTGTCATCCGGAATCTAAATCCAAGGAAACCAAGTCATCATACACATATGTTAAAGTTTTCAATCTCGACAAAAAAAATTGAATTAAAAAGAACATACACTTGCTCTAGGAATGCGTGCACATTCTTAAGAGTGTGCATGGGCTCTAGGAACGTGTGCCACACATTCCTAATAGAACGCACATGTTCCTATGAGAATGCACACACTCCTATATCATATCTCTGATTTTTTATTCCTCTCTCTCTCTCTCTCTCTCTCTCTCTCTCTCCGGCATATACTCCTCTCTTCCCCACACTTTGAATCCCCCTCCCTCTCTCTCTCCCACTCTCCCCCATCTCTCTATTT
>ML795976.1:140093-153292 GCA_009831015.1 Picea engelmannii
CTCTCCCCCTCTCACACTCTCTTTATTCCTCTCTTTCCACCCCCCCTCTATGTCGTCCTCTCTCACACTCTCATGCATTCTCTCTCTATCCCCCCTCTATGCATTCCTCTCTCTCCCTATTAGGCTCTCACACACTAGCAAGTTTATTACATCGCAAGGCAATAAATGGCCTTGACCTATACATGTCAAGACCTAGACCTAGACATGGAAAGACCTAGACCTAGACCATAGACCATGACAAATACCATAGACTATAGACCATGACCTAGACCATATACCATGAGCTAGACCTATAAAATAGTTACCAACTTAACCAGAACTCTCTAGAGTTCTCATTTTTTTAGTGTGACTATTTTTACCCCTAAATCAAAAAGTGGTGCTACAGGTAGCACCCTTTTTAATGGTGGTTAAAATTCTGACCCATTTAGACCCATTGCGTTGAAAACTAATGTCGTTATGGACAAAGACTTTAAAATTGGCTCTTTAATCGAAAATTGATGCCACTAGTAGCACCAAGTTTTTTTTCGAGTCAAAATTATAACTTAATTGAAATTGTGGCCTTGACAATGACTACCATCGTCGTTAAACAACTCAAAATTGGATCCTAAATCATTGCTTAAAAAATGTTTTTATAATTTTTTAAAATTTACATTAAAAAATAAAGAAATTAAAAAACAATCTAAGAGTTGGTTATTTAAAAATTAAATAACCATGAATACTATGGGAACTTTCTTGAATTGCAAATACACGTGAATGCCTAAGGATCAGATGACAACAGAAAAGGCTAGCCCAAGGACACTGGTGTTGTCGGGTAAGTTGTCGTCTTTTAATTTATCGGTTGTCTCTCTTATAAATTTTTCTCCTTTGTTTCTGTCTAGGGGATTGGGGGTTTCAGATACTCTTCCTTTGGGATTCTCCACTTTCCCACTATCGTTGAGTACATGAGAGGTTATTTGTAAGGTTCCTACTACTGGGGAGTATTACCCTCCTCCACTAATCACTCTAGTGGCTTCTTATGTGGGTTTGAATGTGTCAGGTATAACTTGTGAGTTATTGGTTTCTTCCTCCTTGAGTAAAGAATAGGTTGTAGGGACTTCTGGTCTTTCCTCCACTGGGTTACCCCTTGTTACAGATTTTGACTCCTCCTTACCCCTTTCCCCTCTGGGCTCGACTGTGCCCCTCCCCCTTTATTGACTACACAGTCATCCTCTAAGAACTCATCTAATGATGATAGTAGGGTCTGATATACTTTACGTAATAGGTCAATTTTAAACGAGGAAAGTTTTGTGGGTGGTGATGAGGTGTTGGGGGGACGTGGTTTGGGGAATTACCCTGTGCTTGTTTATCGGTCAAAGGTTGGGGGAGGTAGTCCCACCTACTTTTGGCACAAGATCAGGCCAAGATTATTTGGCCTCAGGTAGACAATCCTCCATTGAATGGGAGCTTAGAGAAAATAAATCCCAAGGGGTGGTTTACTTATGAAAATTCTTTCCTTTAGATTTCGAGGGATGGCAAACCCTTATAAAAAATCGTCACTTAAAACACTGGTAGAATTTGTTTCTATGGAGGTCATTTTTTTGCAAGAAACTTTGGGGATTATTGAATCGACGGTGGTGGCTTTAGAATCATTTTTGTCAGGCTAGTATTTTTCCACGATGGATGCAAAGGGTCGCTCAGGGGGTCTGGCTACTGGGTGGTTATTAAAGAAGTGCAATTATGAACAGGTTTGGGGCTTTGAGTTGGGGATCGGACTAAATGTCTTCTCTGCATATTTGGTTTGTTCGTTGACACTGGTAAATGTCTATGGACCTTACTCCGATAGACAAAGATATTGGGAATCCCTAGCCCAATGCTCCTGGTTTTCAGATAGGGAGGTCATAATTGGTGGGGATTTTAATTTCTCCTTTGGAGCAATGGAGGTTTGGGGTCCTCGTTCATACCTGGATCCCATAACCAATTTCTTTATTAATCTCCTGTATCAGTATGAGTTGTTGGATATTGAACCAATAAAACTTAATATGACTTAGAGGAATAGAAGGAACGATGATGATTGGGTGGCCAAACGACTGGATCGGTTCTTGTTGGCGGAGGACCTTATTGAGTCCTTGGCATTGGTCAGACAATGGGTTGCCAGTCGCAGTGAATTAGACCATAATCCGTTTGTACTGGAGCTAAGAGGTAGGGATAGACGTGCTCCCAGTCCTTTTAAATTTTATGAGGGGTGGTTAAAGGATCTAGAATATCAATCCTTGGTCCGTAGTATGTGGACCCCCATTGAACCTGATCTTCATAATCATGCAACTCTTCTTTTTTTGGAAAATTTGAAAAGGATTAAGCAGGAAACCATATCTTGGGCACTTGAGAAAAAAGTAAAAGAGGAACAGGAGTTAAAACACATTGAGCAGACTCTTCTGGATTGGCAGGATGTCCATGGTAGGGGGTTTATCTCCAATGTCGAAAAAGAGGACTTGGTTAGATTAGAATTAAGAAGGAGGGAGTTGTCGGAAGATAAAGAAGCTTTGTGGTGATTAAAGAGTCGTGCTATTTGGATTACTTGTGGGGATGACAATACCAAATTCCTTCATTCTTATGCCAAAAGTAGGAAAATGAAAAATACAATTTGGGGATTACAACAGGGTGATGGGAAATTTCTCAAATCTTTTGAAAGTCTATCTACTTTGGGCATTGCACATTTTAGAGATCTTTTCAAGGCTTAGGAGGGGACCTCTATAGCTGAAATTGTACAAGTAGCCAAGTTATTCCCTCGGTTTGTGGAGGAGGAAGAGAGATTGACTTTAATGGAGGAGGTATCGGAGAAGGAATTACTGGAAGTTTTACAATCTTTTCAAAAGGGTAAAAGTCCAGGTCTTGATGGTTGGCCTATAGAATTTTATCTGGGGTTCTATGATATGTTGGGAAACGATGTATTAAAAGTGGTGGAAGAATCACAGATAAATGGACATATTCATGAAAAAATAAATTCAACCTTTATTGATTTAATACCTAAGTCTGATAACCCCTCCTCATTTGACGATTTACGGACTATTTCCTTATCCAAATGTCTTTACAAGATTATTTCAAAAGTAATCAACAAAATACTAAAAGATATACTTTCCAAGAATATCTCTAGTGAACAGTTTGGCTTTTTGGTGGGAAGACAGTTTCATGAGTCTATTGGGGTTGCTCAGGAATGATTGCATAGTTTGAAAACAAAAAAACTATAAGGGGTTGTTGTGAAAATTGATCTATCGAAAGCTTATGACAGAGTTAATTGGCTTTATATCCAGATGATGTTGATACACCTTGGGTTTGGGGTGGCCTTTACAAATTGGGTTATGGGTTTTCTTAAAACAATCTCCTTCTCCATTATGATTAATGGTTCAACTTCCTCTTTTTTTCAAGAGGACGGGGGAGTTATACAGGGGTGCCCCTTGTCTCCACTACTCTTTCTATTGGTTGCAGAAAGTCTCAACCACTTTCTAACTGAGGAAAAAACTACAGGTACCTTAAGAGGGATAAAAATTTCTTTGATTTTGCATATTTCCCATTTACTCTTCGTTGATGATATCTTAATATTTTGTGATGGTTCAAGAAGGGATACTGATAAACTATGTGAAGGTCTAACTCTTTTTAAAAGGGAGACAAGCATGATAATCAAAGAACATAAATCTAGTATTACCATTGCATCATTGGATGGGGTGGAGACTCAACATATTACTTCTAGGCTTCCCTTTCAGGTACTTGAACTGGACGTGGATCTGAAATATCTTGGTTTTCAGTTAAAACCAAATTATTACAGGAAGACAGATTGGCCGTGCCTCATCGCAAAATTAGAAAAAATAATAAAGGTTTGGAGTCATAAGTGGTTGTCCAGGGCTAGATGTTTAGTTCTAATCAAATCGGTGCTGGAGGCTATCCCGATCTATTGGATGTCCTTATCTTGGATTCTAAAAGGTATTTTGGAAAAGGCTAGGAGACTTTGTTTTACCTTTTTGTGGCAGGGAAACAAGGATAAAAAGGTTATGCCTTGGTTTAGGTGGGAACGGATTGTAGTTCCAAAGGATTTAGGGGGTTGGCGGTTGAATAACATCTTCTTATTCTCCAAAGCACTTGCTGCAAAGTGTTCCTTGTGTTTGATAAAAAATTCTAGCCTCTGGACTAGAGTCGTATATCATAAATATATCATACCTCTTACTACTCTAGAATGGATACGGGACCCAATAAAAAATAATTCGGATATATCTATTATCTGGAAAGTTTTGATCAAGTATTTTTATTTAATTGGGAATAGCCTGGTCTGAAGGGTCGGTTCTCGTAGGTTGGTTCGACGTGGTTTGGATCCGTGGGCTGGCAGCAAGCAGGGACACCTTTTAAATGTTGGGACTCGGATTAGATTGGAACATGGTGGTTTCTTCAATTTAGCTCAGGTGGGGGACCCTACTCAAACTACAATTTGGCATCAAGGTTGGATGTCGGGGTAGAGGTTAGGCCTCCTTGATGAGGATCTAATTCATTGGGACAGATACTTACAGGATCTAAGGGAAGCCTCTATTCGTCTGGTTGATAGAGAAGATGAATTAATTTGGGATGACGATGGGGGAAAAGAATATACTCCTAGAGAAGGTTATATTAAATTAAGTATGGATGTACAACAGAGAGAACCACTTTGGTGGTGGAGGAAGCTCTGGAAACAACATTGTCCAGTGAAAGGAAAGCTTTTGGTTTGGTAGATTTTGGCAAACAAACTACCAACTTGGGATAATTTACAAAAGTTACAATTCAATGGGTCGGGTCGGTGCGCTCTCTGCAAAGAACATTTGGAATATGTGGATCATATTTTGATGCATTGTTATTATGCTAGGGAAGTTTGTTCTATTTCCAGATATTTAAAAACTACACTTAGGCGATGACAGGGAAACTCATTTGAGGTGGCGTTGCAGGAGTGGTTGTGTGCACAGGGGAGTTATGAGATCAAGTCTTTTCCTTTAATCATAGCCTCGAGAATCTGGATTGCTCAAAATAAAGATGTTTTCCATGATGATTACTTACCAACCGCTAGAGTTGCTTCTAATAGTCTTGGGATCATGGATTCCTTGTCCTTCTTAGGTGGGGAGGGCCTCGTAATTACTAGATCTGTAAGGGAAGAAATCTATGACAACTCTAGGCCGTGGGGTTATTTCGATGGGACGACTTCAATTGATCATATTTTGTGTGAAGGAGGTGGATGCCTTTATCTGTACAATACATATCATTACACACTCAAAGCAGGATTGGGGGAAGGAAAAAAAAACTACTCGAAATTAATGGCTTTAAAACTCTTGTTATTATTTTCTATGGAGCAGGGATGTCAAAATTTACAAGTTTTTGGTGATTCCTTAATAATCATCAACTAGGAAAATGGTGTCCATAGATGCCACATTTCCCGTCTTGTTCCGATCTTAGAGGATGCGATACGTATAAAAAAAAATTGACTCCAATTATTTTACCCATATTTACTAGGAGCGGAACCAGCTAGCGGACAGGCTTTCCAAAGAAGTCACGCAGCTAGCCTTAGTCCAATAGTATATTGAAGAACATAATGTACTGGGAACCCACAGCTTCTATCATAGGCCTTTTCAAGAAATTTAGGATAATTAATCTCTTTGGCACTTTTTGAATGGACAAAACTTATTGTGTAATATTGGGTTGTACGTAAGTTTCATGATACTTTACTAAACACCGGTGGGATATACTCTTATTTTTGGGGCAAAGTATTAGTAGAAAGTTTTCCTTGAGACTGAATATTTGAAAATCGATAAGGATTTTAATATTGGATGTAATGTTTCCTTATGTATGCATCGACAGAATAGGACTAAATTTTTTTTGGATAATATGTATAAGGTTATTCCTAATGGCTTGTATATATCTGTGTATGTAATTTTGTTATAAATATAATGAAATTATGAATTGTTCCAAGGAAAAAATTGATCCAGGTGGATATTGGTGGCCACCCACCTATTACAATTGGCTCCTCTTGACAGTTTTTAGTTCAACACGTTCTTCTGTACTTCTTTATAATTGTGGGTTCTACACTTCTAGGGTTGTTTGAAGCCCTACACATCTTCCAAGAGGAGACTAGTGGCCTCCCACGTAATCCAACTGACTTATTTTGGATTTTTTCATGTCAGCACATCTTTTTGTACTTCCAGGGCCGCTTTGGGTCCCTAAATAGTGTTTTTTTGGCTTGCCACAGTCACATTATAGACGAAGTCAAATTTTGATGGCGTAATGTGTATTTATCGAAAATACCTTTCCAATGGGCTATCACGCGCCTAAAACGAAGGTCGTATGAAAAAGTTACGACCTCGGGAAGTTGAGGTACCAACATACCCATAGGGGCCCACATGACTTTTGGTGTTTCACCTCCTAGAGTTAGGTTTTTGGATGTCTAGGGTTTTGGAATTCATGAGTACTATTAAAAAGTCCTCTGGAGCCTCATTGTAATCATTCTTCTCAGACAGATGTGCGTAGTAGCCACATCTCTTCTCAGAGATAAATACCACCATTCGAGAAAGTTGTTTCGGTTATGCAATTTTACAGTTTTATCCTATTTCATTTATTCAATAGAAGATATTGTTCACTGGATATTTGTGTTGTTCTTCTTATCTCTTTGTTTATTTTATTCAGCCTATTAATCAGTTTGTTTCACTCCTAAATCTGGATTAGTGGTATCAGAGTGATCTTCTCTTCATTTATTTTTCTTTGTGCATGTCCCCGACAAAATCTGGGTACAAGAAGTTGGGACTCGAACAAATTGATCGTTTGCAAGATCGACCGCACCGAACCTAAAAACAACCCACGAGGGATGAAAATAAATATGATGGAGCAGGATATCCTTTTAAAATGTTGCTCGAGGAAGCCATTGCGCAACAAAGGAACGAAATTATGGACAACTTTTCACAGATCCTTTGGCAGCGTCCCACAAGAGAAGCATCTTCATCAAGCGATCATGCAACCCCCTTCAAGGTATAGGTAAATTTTTTATATTCCATTATTTGAAGGACTGATAGATGAGGATGATGTAGATAAATGGTTGAATCTACTCAAAGGGCATTTTTCGGTCCAAAATTTTTTCGATAGGGAAAATATTACTTTTGCACTCCTCAAGGTCGTCCCCTATGTTAAAGATTGGTGGGATTCTTACTCTAAGAAAAGGGGCATAAAGAAATTTGAAATATTTGTGGTTTCCCCTACATGGGATTCCTTTTAGGATGCCATTAAATAACAATACTACCCTGTTGGAAGCTATGAGGACTAGTACACCAGATGGACTACCCTATGTCAGGAAAGGGACCAAACAGTACTAGATTTCACTGATATTTTCCATACCTTGTGCACCGAATTGGGTATCAAAGACTCTGAGTGACATATGGTGCTCAAATATCATGGTTGTTTGCATAGATACATTCAAATAGAAATGGAGTTTTTGGACATTGTCTTATTAAGTATGAATTATATATATGTTGTCAAGATTGTGCAGAAATTTAAGAAGAAGAGGTGAGATTTTGGATTTGTAAACTCCTCACAACCGAAGCAGGGAAAGGCGGCCCCAACCCACAGAACAAGGGATAGAGAAAATATGGACACTCTCAGGAAAACCAGTCCAAGCCGCAACAAAAGAAGGGAAATGAGAAGACAAAGGACATGGTAAAATGGTGTGAATACCATAAAATACCTTGGCACAACACCGAAGAATGTTGCTCCAAGAAGTCACTTATGGTCGAGATGAAGGATTCTGATTCATAGGCCGATTCTAACTCCGAATCAAATCAAGAAGGAGGGAAGTAGATTATTGATGTTGAATCCAGTGCCATTGTCGCTACCACCAAATTCCATCCAAGTGAACCAGAAGAACAATAGTAAGGGGGACACCTCTTTCACTCACAAATGTGGGTAAAGGGGGCTCCGCTTCATTTCATTTTCGATAGAAGCATTCAGAAGAACCTGATGTGAGCAGAGCTCGTCAAGTGGTTGGACCTGCCAATGACATTGCACCCACATCCCTACACCATCGGCAGGCTTCACCAAGGAAGAGATCTTTGTGTCAACCAACAATGTCGTCTTCCCTACAACATCAAGCCAGGCTTGTTGGGTCATTTTGGAAGGATGCATGACACGGTTAAACGATTTTGCAATAGTAAAAGCGTTATTCATTTGGCTTAAAATCCAGCTTATCATAGTAAGACAAAGCATATTCCTATTAAATACCATTTTGTAATACATGTTATTGATGAAGGTGGAGTGGCTTTGGAAAAGGTCCATACACAAGAAAATTGTGCATACATGTTCACAAAACATATATTGTTAGAGAAGTTGTGGTGGTGTTTGGCTTCTCTTGGCTTGCAGGAAAGGTGATGAATAAATTTGGGTATGATATATTAGGTAAGTTGTAGTCAAGGTGGATATTTTTGAACAGTGTCAACCAATTTCCAACGAATTTAGATATAGGCAGATTCCGTATCTCCTATCATTCTGCATTCAGTTGAACAAATCAACTAAAAATAGAATTGGTTAGGTGGACATTAATTGTAATTATTGGAGAGATGATATTATATATGTAAGCCCGTAGAGGAAAAGTGTGACGGATGTGAGAGATGATTGTAAGGTAAGTTTGGCTATTGTAATTCTCCATTGAACAATAAGAAAATTGATTATCATTTCCCCGCGAAAGTTTCCCTTCTAAAGAGTTTTACCACATAAATTCACTTTATTCTTTGTGTGTGATTGTTGTATTGTATCTTATTGTTGTTTAATCTTGTTTGGTTTATGCCTCTTCTACCAAACACTTCTAACTAATTAAAAAGGAAATTTGAGTTTCAAGAATTATAAAGGCACCTCGCCCAATTCTAAACACCATGGAGAAATCTATACATATAAATTGAAGTTTCTAAATAAACTTCCGATCAAATAAGTTGATTTTAGAGAAGAGTCTTGGAGATGTCCTTCTTTCATAAAGAACAGATAAAGGGTCATAGAACATAAGTACTGACTAATGATAGGTGGGAGGGAATAATGACTAATGAGAGTTGGGACTATTCTATTATTTTCCTTCCTTCAAGGTAAATTATGACTTTCCATAGTTTCAAAACCAAAAGTAGGAGAGCCTGTGGCATGGACCAAGGTAGAAAAAGCAGGTGTGGGTTACCAAGAGGAAGTGGTTCTGGTGCAAGGTGTAGATCCAATGGACCTTGTTTGACTTTCACCATATGAGCCACCTTTTCTACCTGATCCATGATATGCAACACAATGAATCATTTATTGGTGGGCTTCTAATTACAAGCAAATATCAAGGAAGTAACAAACTATGAGAAAAAGTGTTCATCATTATTCATCTTTCAAAGGGAAAACACTGTTACATTTATAGCTGGAAATCTCATCAATAAACCAGGAAAAAAATCCTAGAAGTATGTATCTAGAACCTCTTACCATCTAAAATTAAACTCTAGTAAAACAACTCACACAGAGAGATCTAACAAGATTCTAAAGTTTCAAGATTATTCTCACATCCCCCTTTAATGGAGAAACAAATTTTCTACAACACCTAACTAGCTTCTAAAAACTTCAAAATTGAGTTTACCAAGAGGCTTGGTAAATATATCAGCCACAGTATCATTTATATTACAAAAAATCAAATTAATTTCCTTTGATTCAATCTTTTCTCTCACGAAGTGGTGTTGTAGCTCAATATGTTTTGATCTTGCATGATATATTGTATTTTGTGCCAATTTGATAGCACTTTGATTATCACAATTGATGCATGATGGACGATTTTTTTCCTCTTCAACATCTGTAAGAATTCTCTGCAACCAAACAACTTCACAAGTAGTAGTGTTCAAGGCTATATACTCAGATTTTGTTGATGAAAAATAAACAATTGGTTGTTTCTTGTTGCACCACGATACAACCCCCAATACTATATGAAATGCATAGTGTGAGGTAGATCTTCTATCATCAGGATTTCCTTCCCAAACTGAATGAGAAAAAACTGTCAGTTCAACATCAGATTCATTAGTATACATAATACCAAAATTTATTATTCCTTTCAAGTATCAGAGGACTTTCTTTGCAGCTTTCCAGTGGCTCTCAGAAGGCTTAACCATGATCTGACTAAGGATGTTGACTGAGTATGCAATGTCTGGTCTGATAGTGGTGAGGTAGGTCTGATTGTTTTACATTCACTCATATTGGACTTTCTAAGAATTTATTTTGTGTATTTACTTTGAGTGATTAATGTCTTACCAGACTCTCTCCAAACCTAAAGTCCTAAACAATAATTCAATTCGTTGAGGTCTTTCATCTCAAATTCTTGAGACAACTCACCTTTAATCTCATCAATTAACTTGTGTGCATTGCCTGTAATAATGAGATCATCCACATATAAAGAGATTAAGGCAACATTTCCTTCTTCATCTTTCTTAACATACAGGTTAGTATCATTTTTTTATTTTCACAAAACCATTCTGATAAAAGAATGTATCTATCTTTACATACCATGATCTCAGTGTTTGTTTCAAACCATATAATGATTTCTGTAACCTACAGACTAGATTTTTCTTGTCCCTGCTTGACAAATCCTTCAGGCTAAACCAAATAAACCTCTTCCTTTAAATCACCATTTAGAAAAGCAGATTTGACATCTAACTGATGTATTTTCCAATTATGTTTTGTAGCTAAGGAAATCAGTACTCTAATTGTATTAAATTTAGCTACTTGTGCAAAAGTATCATCGTAATCAATTCCCTCATTTTGTGAATATCCTTTTGCAACTAATCTTGTCTTATATTTATCAATGCTACCATGTGCTTTAAATTTATATTTATACAACCATTTGATTCCAATAGGGACTTTTTTTTCATGCAATTCAACTAATCCCCATGTGTGATTTTTCATAAGAGAGTCATATTTATCATTCATAGAATTTCTCCACTCTTCATGTTTTTTAGCTTGATCATAGTTTATAGGTTCTACAACATTCATTACATGGGACATCAATGCATAATATTTATACCTTATAGGTGGTTGAGTTTGTCATGATGACCTCCTTGGTCCTTCACCTCTTTCATCTCGTCTCCTGCTCTGTGGTGGCTCTTCTCCACTTGATGTATCATGATTGCTTGAAGTGTCCATACTACTTTCAGTTCATTCTTGAACCTATACCTATTCCCTTTCATGTTTAACCATTGCATCTATTTTTACATGCTCATCATTATCATTATGCCAAGCATCTGCATCATTCATTGTATCACCTCTATCTGCATTCTCATGAAACACCACATCTCTACTTGCAAACAATTTTTGTGAACTGGGATAAAACAATTTGTATTCTTTTTTATCAGTACAATACCCAATAAAAACATAGTTGATTGTTTTTGCATCAAGTTTTCTTCTCTCATCCTTTGGAATATGTGCAAAAGCAGTGGATCCAAACACTCTTAAATGACTGACATCATGTTTATAACCATGAAAAACCTCAAAAGGAGTTTGGAAATCTAATTTATTAGTTGGACACTGATTCTTTAAATAAACAACAGTATTAATGGCTTTTGCCCAAAAACCATTAGAAATGTGTTTACCTTGAAGTATATTGCGAGCACATTTGAGCAGTGTTTTGTTCCTTCTTTTAGCGACATCATTTTTTTGAGGTATATGAGGTATTGTAAATTGTTGTTGGATTCCATTAAATTTACAATAATTTTTAAATGGTCCCGATGAATATTCACCACCCTCATCAGATCTCAGAACTTTAATACATTTTTCTCTTTGTTTTTCAGACATAGTTCTGAATTCTTTAAAGTACTCAAATACATCACTTTTTCTTCTTATGAAATAGGCCCAAGTATATCTAGATTTGCCATCAACAAAAATAAGAAAGTACGAAGCACCATCAAGTGACCTAGTTTGCATAGGTCTGCATATATCATTATGAATTAATTCAAGTGTATCAGTTTGTCTTTTCTTTGTATGTATGGGTAAATCCTCTCTACATTGCTTACCAAGTGCATGCTTCACATGGAAAATGATCATTCTTCATAACAAGAAGACCTTCTACCATTGTTTTTCTTTGTAATAACATCAAATCATTTTCACATCCAACTTATACAATCCACCAACCCTAGTACCCGTGGAAACAATCCTGTAGTGATCCTGGACATCTTTTACAACACACTTCAACTTACCAAATTCCACTTTTAAATTATTATGACTGATATTTGAAACATATATTAATTTCTTTTTAATACCAGGAACATACATCACATCATGAATCTGTCGCAGTTGTCCATTAGGTAAGTTCACACTTATTAATCCGTAGCCCTGAACTTTATGTGATCTATTGTCCCCTAAATAAATGTCTGTGCCATCAGTGTTTTCATAATATTTATCATACCATTCTTTATAACAGGACATATGGGTTGATGCACCAGAATCTATGAACCATGCATTCTCATCATAAACAACTTAAGATTTTTAAATCCCTCATTGACGGAGGTGTTTTATGCACAAAATTTCCATTATGCATTTTATATCTTTGATTGGACTCGTGATTCTTTACAATCTTTAACAAGATGTACGGGTTTTCCACAATATTCACATCCAATATTTCTTTTAACATAAGAATTAGGATGTCCCATACTTTTTTTCTTTGCTTGAAACCTTCCACTGTTCTTGTCTCAATCAATGCCAAATCTGAGCCACTTGAGTCCTCATCATAATTGTTTATTCTCTCTTCCAACCAATTCATCAAAAGTAGGGGTGTTTGTCTATGAGAGAGTGCTGAAATAAAGAATTTATAATTTTGCACTAAACCTTTAAATAAAGAATTTATAATCTTGCACTAAACCTTTCAAAGCTACAGTTACTAAATCACTAGTGGAAACCTTTTCACCAATATCACCCAACTTATCACAAAATTACTTATATTTTCATTGGCTAAGAGCTTAGTTTTTAAGAATAAAATCCAATTTGCATTAGAGGTTTTGTACAAACCTTTGAGAACCTCCCACTTCTCTTCAGAAGTTTTATTGTCTCTTATATGAGGAATGATGTTGTCCTTTACGGACATTGGCAGCACCACTTTCACCTTCATTTCCCTGTTTTTCCCAATCTGGAATTGAGACAGCAGTTGTGGGTTTGGGCTATTGCACAGTTATCAACTTAAATTT
>ML795976.1:171927-194671 GCA_009831015.1 Picea engelmannii
GCAAGCAACAAACCAATAATTGTTTCAAATGAAGTAATCGATCTTAAGCAAGAACAAGACATGATTGTTGAATGGAAAATCAATCATAAGTTGCTTCAAGATAAGCTCATGTCGTGCAAATATCTCAAGTATATCAGCTCATTCGCAATCGTCTTCTTGATACTGTCATTAGTAATGTTTTCTACATGGATGATAGTGGCTTTAGTAAGATGTAACAGGGTTCAAATGGCTAACAATATACTGTCAGTTGTCATGATTGTGTTACAGTTGATCTTGATGAGACAGGTGCACAAGACAGAGTTCAGAGACAGCGGACAAGCCGGGTGGCCTATCCCAAGTTTTTTGACCGGTCAGTAACCTTTTGGGGACCAAAAGGTCTTTTTTGGGGAGGTGTGATCCAGAATCGGATCCAGAAGCCTGCCAGGGCTTAAAAATGCTCAAAATTGAAAGTGCTCGGAATCCGATGAAACTAGTGCCATTGCGTCCGTCTCGTCTTCCTGATTCCGGTGGTATATTTACTTAGTCAAAAGGGCTCCGTATGCGCAATATATCACGTTCTGTCCGAAAAGGCAAACAAGGAAAAAAAAAACGGATGACTTGTACAGTCTGTACAGTTCCACGTGGCATGCTGACTGTACAGGTCGTACGATCCATACAGATGACATGGAAACTCTAGGAGGCGACACGTGGTAGGCTGATTTGGCATATGGGCAGACAATTGGACCAATCCAGGGGTGACACGTGTCACCACTGTAAGGGTGACACGTGGCATGGGATGACGTCAGCAGGTACAGTGACGTGGCAGACGCACAGGTGGCAGATGGCATGGAACATTCAACGATCGACATTTGGCAAGTTGTGGTTGGTTGTTGAGGTGCCACGTGGCCCAGTCATGGGCTGCCACGTGGCACCCTATGGTTGGTTAGTGGTTTTGGTAAAATTTTGTGGTTTCGCCGAGGGTCGAACCTGCGACCTATTCCTCCGGGCTGTGGACTGGCAAGGCCGGGCTAACAGCCCACCCCACGGTTGGTACTTGTTAACTATATGGCGTATAAACTATTTAAGTTTGGTCAAAACCTTGGGCGGAGGCGGAAAGGGCCGGGGCTTAGCCCCAGCCCTCGGCGTTAACACACGGTGGTGACCACTACATATGGCCGGGAGTGCAGACGAGCAGGTGTATGCGGATAAGGGTCCAGCCCTTGGTTCCCGGGCGGCCCCATGTGACCCGGGACCATATCCTACAACGGAGCGTGGGGGTAAGTTCAAAGCCCGAGATTCTATGCTATAACCCACAGGACCAGGAGCTGGAGCGCGAGGAAAGGGGCCAGTGCATAGCCCAAGGGGCTAGCGCTTGGCCACATGGCCCATATGATCGAGAATAAGGGGGCGCGCGCCAGTTTGGGGGGATTATCCCCTACATTTTATAACAAAGTGGGTTATTTTGTATTGTTTTGGATTTTTCAATGATTTAATGCCTGATTTTAATTGATTTTCTCCATTTTTGGGAGATATTGGGCATTTTTTGAGCCCAAATTTTGGGAGGAAGTTGGAGATGAACAACCAACTTCAGATCTATATAAACCAGGCCTGTTTGAGGCCATGGAGGACATTCAAGGATAGTCAGAGTAGAATTATGCTGAAAAGAAGCCAAGCCAAAGCCATTTTTATGCAGGGAAGATATTGAGGAGCAGACGCTGTCGGACCATTTCTGGGAGCTCCGGACGTCCGTTTTGCGTGTCGTTTTCTTTGCAGGGTTCTAGAGATCTGGACTAGCATGGCCAGATCAGTCTTTTAGCCAATTGGCACTACAACGATGTACTTTTGAGCTTTTGAATAGAAATAAAGAAGCCTCCCCCATAGAGAGAAAGGCCCAGAGACGTAGGCAAAGTTGTGTCGAACTCCGTTATCAATCTGCGTGTTATGGTTTGTTGTCTATTATTTCATTTCAGATCTGCACATATGTATATGGCTGTCATAATTCCTCTTCTTTCCTCATTCTTTCATTAAGTTTCTCAAATGGTTAATTAACACATGCAAAATTAAAACTCAACGATAGTCATTAAAAGATCCTACGGATCAATAGGTGAATATTTCCCTTGTTGAATCATGTTGTTTTGCATCCTTGTTGACTAAAAACTATCTTTTAGGAAGAATTGACAACTTTGCCAAGTGTTTGGTATTAGGTTCTTTGAACACTAGTTGGTCTCTTTTATGAATTAAAATCTTTCAAACACCAATGAATCTTGTGAATGTCAACTATCATCTAAAAATACTATAACAATACTATATAACTGAGATATAAAAGATGAGTTGATAGAACACAATTTGAGAAAAACATTGTTTTAAATTAAACTTAGGCTTTCATTAAAAATTGTTTTTGCATAATTTTCGGTTTCAACCAAATATGATATTTTGACCTTTGAAATAGGCTACATAGAGGATTTTAGGTATTGCTCACTCAATGCAACTCCGAGGATCCAATTAGGGATTGCACACTCAATGCAACTTCTAGAATCCAATTTTGACACATGCAAGTTTGAAATGTTATAGTTAAATTCTCACCTATGAGCCAAGTTTCACTTTATGGATTATAGACACTTTTAAATTTGCATTGAAATTGGACTTGTGAACACGCTCATTTGAAAGTCCTATCTATCCTTTAGATCTTGAAAAAAATGATTCTTTGTTTGGAGTCTATATGAAGAAGTTATAAACTTCCAATGTTATGTAAACTTCAAGGCACTTTCCCAAACCCAAGTTTATCTCTCCAACCTTAAAAGTTTGTGAAAAGGGAAATTTTTATTTTAAAATTCCAATCAATTTCATTTAATAAAAAGGCTACACAAACTACCCTCTCGACCCATTTCATCACATTGTTTTTTTAAATATGTTCTTAATACATTATCGGCCTATTAACTAAGGTCACCAAGTATGAGTTTTAATTCTTCACATAAAGCTTCTTGGGCTATTTTCTCTTAATACATTCTGGGTCATTTCCTAATGTCACAAGTATGAGTTTTAACTCTTCACATAAGACCTCTTGGGAAACATTTTGAATTATAAGTCTTCAGTGAAGATAGGTAATGTGTTGGAAATTTCAATGTGATGGCAAACGTGGTTGCCACTCAGTCTAATTATAAATATGCAAATGAATAAATAAACAAATTATATACGTACATAAGAAAGTGAAAGATTTATGCTTGTCACGTCTTCTCTTAATTTTTTTGGGTTTTCGAATACGTCGCCTTTGTCAAATTATAACATCAAGTTGTAACACGATGTAAGCATTTAGTGCCATCTCAAATTGGCTTGAAATTATTGTTTCAATGAGGCAACCACCGTTTGTTTGTGTTTAAAAGGAAATAATACACAATTAACAGTGACACTGTAAGAAATGCCATGTATTCTTGGAAGTTACGCAATACACTAGGAGTTAGGAAACTGATTTCGTGCAATAGACTCCATAGTTCTTTTTGGGATATGCTTTTAACATTTTTTTCAATGATTTATTATGCATATTTAATATGCTTCTAGTTCCAGATCAATTGGTTCAAATGTTAGTCATAAACATTCTTTCCTATAAATCTCTTAACCGTAATTTACAACTCTTTTAACATTCTATTTAATAATTTGTTATTAATATGTTTTTAAAAGTAGTAAATGTTTATTTTCATTAAAAATCAAATCAAATTATAAATATGTTTTTAAAAATAGAAAATGCTTATTTTCATTAAAAATCAATTAAATTATAAATATGTTTTTAAAAATAGAAAATGCTTATTTTCATTAAAAATCAATTAAATTATAAATCTGTTTTTAAAAATAGCAAATGTTTATTTTCATCAAAAATGGATGTTATAGATTTATAAAAGCATTATATAGTTTAGCTTTTATTGATAGCATTTTAATACTAATGTGTAGTTTATGTGTAAATAAAAATTGTCATTTGAGTGGTTGGTAATTGGGTAGATTTCTTTTCCTTCCAAATCTTGGATTGTTAACATGTTTCCTTATATCCTAGTAAAATGATCTCTTCTCTAATCAAAAGTTGTTTTAAGTTATATTTTACGGCTAAAGGATAGTTTTGAACAATATCCCAATCTAGTCATTATTAGAACTACCAAAGGAAGGTTCTTGTAGTATCCACAACAACTAGCCATCAACCCCATGCATGAATCATAAGATAATGCACACCAATAATTTTGATGTTCACTTAAATCTAACAATCAATTTGTAAAGATAAATAAGTAATAATTAAAACTTGATTAATATATTTGTTGGACATGTAATCATTGGTATTGAGTTACTTACCTAAATACTATTGCATTGTAAATATGAATAGTCGTACATAATAGGAAGAGTCACCAATTAAGAGAATACCAAAGGTCAAATAAGTTACTAATTCTGCCCATACCTAGCCTATGAGTGATATTAATGCATAGGTTAAATCCATGAGTTGTTCCCTTGGAATTCCCTTTCCCCTTGCTACCAGAAAACACCCCATGCTTGCTTTTCAATCCCTCTACCTTCTAAGGTTGATTCTTTGTGCCTAGTTCACACGTGGATTCACGTCCTCCTTGGTCCATGTGAAATTGCCTCTCTCCGAGCATTAGCGTTTTTTGGTTAAGGTTTTTCCTTGCATGCATGATCGTTGTGTTGTTTGCGCCTTCTCGGAGTATTCCGAAAAACAAAGTCAGGACCCCTCTATTTGCATAAACCCTTCCTCCTCTCTATGTGTAAAACCTTTGTCGACCTCAATTAGCTCCACTTCGACATCTTCATTTCTTTTCTATTTCTCTATGAATTTCAAGCCTTCCCAATACGTGAAATGAGAACACATGTGTTTTATGTGTTGAGATACACATAAAACAAACATGTTCTCATTGGGTGTGTTATTGTTCCCATTGGCATATTATGAAATACACATGCCATAATGATCAACCTCGTGATTGAAAAATCCAAGACATACTTCAATCCTGAACACTGGTGCGGTTGCTGACAATCAATGATTTAATTTTTAGACCCTCCTCACATTGTCACAACAATTTACTAGAAAAACACCCAATATATTTTCAAATCGCTTCCAAACTGATCCTTTTCATACCCAACCTCTCTATCCTTTGAGAGGATGTCTACGAATAACCACAAAAAAAAGAAGGTCGTTCTTTCTTACATCCATTCATTGCCCACATGTGCTCGTAGGGCGACCCTAACACCCAGTCAACCTTCATCTGTAGTCAGTACACAACATGTATATCCCTTTGAGTTTCTCCATCTCCATTGTGATATATGCATGACAACTTGGACAAAGTAATGCACAAATGGAAAGTTCCAACATTATGATCCCATACAGAGAGCTTGCCTAAGTCCTAATCTTTCTATGATATTTCTACAACTTCAAGAATTATCTCAGCTACACTTTGAAATAGCAAGAAAAACAAATTCTAGATATCCATAAAGTGGGCACCTGATCCAAGTTTCCAGAGAATTGAAGGATCGATATTAATGAACTCAACATCCCATTTGTTGACCTCGTATTCATATTTTGGGAGAAGAGGTGGTTGAGAAACCACTCTTAGCAGTATGGGGAGATGCATTCACTCATATCTATCAGCTATGTGGTGTTGAATGGTAAAGAGAATTATTGGGAATGGTACAAAAAGATCAAAAGTACTATGATATTCAATGATCTACGGTCATTCTTGTATAATCATCAACTAATAACATAAATTATTTCTCACCTTTTAAGCCCTTTGTTGTAGTTGGTCCAACTAGATCGGTATGCACAATTTCCAGTGGTCTTGTCGTTGAATATTCCTTTGATTTGAACCTGGTGTTTGTTTTGTTTCCTTGTTGACAATGCTTACATAAAGTGTTGGTTGGTTTCGTGATCTGGGGCATTTCTCTGACTGCTTCTCTTTTGTTGGATTTGACAAGGTTATCAAAATGTATGTGACCCGTTCTTATGTGCCACAGCCAACTTTCATCTTCCTTTCCTAGACAACACTTTTCATTTCCAATTTCACTTAACACATATATGTTGCTTGAAGTTCTTGTAGTTGTAGCAATCAATTTTCCTGAACCTTTTTTTCTTATCTCGCACTTTTGTGAATCAAAAGTAACTTTATGACCTTGGCCACACATTTGACTCACACTTAGAAGAATATGTTTCATATATTCTACTAGTAGAACATTTTCTAACTTTGTATTCATGTTCCCAATTCTGACAGTGCCTTTTCCAATGATTTTGGTTGAATCATCATTTCCGAAGGAGACTGATCCATCTCTTTCCTTTTGTAATGTAAGAAACCTGTCTCTATCACCTGTCATGTGTTTTGAACACCCATTGTCAACATACCAACCATGTTTCTACTTCTTTGCTTGTAGAGTGAGTGTGCATTCTTTATTTCTATATTGATCCTACTTTCTTATCCATGTCCTTTTCTGAGGTTCTTGTCTATGACTGTTGTTATTCTATTGTAGTTCTCTAGGAGAGACTGTCATTCTGCAATCTTTGGCCATGTGTCCAAAATTGTTACATTTGTAACATTCCACTTCAGTGCTCAAAGATTCAAACCCGTTGTAAATTCTTCTTTGTGTTTCACTAGGCCTTCTTGGATAACCCCTTTGTATATGAATTTCAAAGTTGGTTTTGTTACTGTTGTTAGCTCTGCAATTCACAGCTTTATGTCCAAAATTATTACATGCATAATATAAAACAAAAAAGACAGTTTGATACCTAGGATTTGAAGATCTTCTGAAAGGAGGTACTCTTATGAATTCTTCTTCTTCCTGAGGCCTATTAGTCAGTTGTTTATTTTGAAATATGAATCTTCTCAGTGGAGGAGTGTCCCTGTAATCTTCCTTGTAGATCTTCCTATCCCCCTTGATTGTTTCTGCAAATATTTTTGGATATGTTTCTTGCCTTGATTTTTTGGAGCTTGATCCTTTTTTTGTCTGATTGTATCCAAGTTCGGACTTGTCATGATGAGATTTTTTACTGTTGATAATGTCATCCAAAACTTTTGATTTGTTCTACATATTTTTCTTTTGAAGATCCTTTCTTAATGTGACAATCTCTGCTTCCAAATTTCCAATGATCTTGTCTTTTTATTCTATTTGTTATTTGAGTGTTTCTTCAATTCTTTTATCTTCTTCTATTTGAACATTCAAATTTGCGATCAGGTGTTTAAAAAATAGGCAGTGAATTTTATCAGACCAATTAATCCACCAACGTGGAAAAAAGAGCCATGTACATAATTATCGTGAAAGACTACTTGAAAAGATGGGTGGAGGAAGAACGAGTTACATATTGCAACGTGGAGACATATACATGGTTCTTATTTGAGAATGTAGTCATAAGGTTTGGGTGTCCTAAATTACTTATGAGTGATCATGGGACTCAATTTTTGAATGTAAGAAAATTGCAGCATTGACAAAAGAGTTCAATATTCAACAACGAAAGAGCACTCCATATCACCCACAAGATAATGGAACTGTTGAGGCCTTCAATAAGATATTAGAGAATGAACTAACAAAGGTTTGTAATGTAGGACGGGATAACTAGGATTTAATGATTCTTGTAGTGCTACGGTCTTATAGAACTACATGCAAGAAGCTAATAGGTAAAACAACCTTTAGATTAGCATATGGTAAGGAATTAGTCATGCCCATGGAATGTTTGGTACCAAGTTTGTGCATTGTTGTGATGGCATACCTTGCAGATTCTAGTGCACTAGAAGAGATACTATCACAATTACTAATATTAGAGGAAGACCAATTTGTTGCAGGGGTCCATCAACAAGTATAGAAGGCATGTGAAAAGGCATGGCATGTTAAACACATCAAGTAGAAGAATTTCCAGATAAGATATCTAGTACTGCTCTATGATAGTAAGTTCTTACAACATCCAGGAAAGTTCAGGATGCACTGGCTAGGGCCATACGTGACCAGATATATAACAAAAGTAAGTGTTGTTCAGTTAGAATAGTTGGATGGATAAGTTGTGGAAGGAATAGTTAATGGGAGTTAACTGAAACTGTATAGGCATGACCATCCTTCAACGCACTATATGAATTGCACAGACTAAGATGTATCATAGTGTGCTATAGGAAGAAAAGGTAGAAAAAGAAAGTAAAATAGGAAAAAGAAAGAAAATGGTTCAGGAAATAAGTCAAAAATTATAGAATTCCAAGAAGTTAAGTGTAGCAGGTAAAAAGGAAAAGTAGGAAAGTGTCATAGAAAAGCAAGAAGCAGGAAGAAGACCGCACAAATGAAGGAAGCAAGATTGCATAGGGAGAAAAGATCATGCAAAAAAAATATATTGTGTAGATGATTGCTGATATAATTTAAGACAATCCATGACGGGATGTGCAATAAAGAGATACCATAACGAAGAATTAGTGGTGCCACATAACATTAAATGTAGGTTTTCCAGAAGATCTAGAAAGTTGTAGAATCGAAAGGATTATTCATTGAAGATACAAAGTTGATGGAGCATTAAGGCAGGTAATGAATGCCAACCACTAGTGGATTGGACGAAAATTTGTATGCACGAAAGGAAGCTACAACTGACGTTGAAGTATAAAATCACACCTAGTGTTAAAAGGGGAAGGTTATTGTCATTAAGAATTCATATAGAGAGCCGAGTTACAGAGCTGAAGAGATAAAGTTACAGATCTAAAGTTACAGAGCCGAATTTTTAGAACTAGTGGAAAGTAGACACTGGTCGTAGAGGGAGATGGAACCACCGAATACATCAACAACTTTAGTGTCATTAACGAAGAAATTGCGCAGTAAAACAAAAACAATGCCTATAATGGAAGAGGCATAGGAGGCATCATCCTCAGAATCAAAATTTCCAAGGGATTATATCCCATCGAGAAATCCATCAACAAAACAGGTTAATTTATAGAAGGATGTGAAATATCCACTTGTGGAGCCACCGATTCTAGGAGTAATTGTAAAATGGGACATGTTAGGTATGATACCTATGTTAAAATATGTCAACCATGACATCACCGATGAGAAAAAGTTTCTAAATCTAGTGCCCAACAAGTTCCTAAAGAAGTACATTAGTTCTGAGACCCATATGATCATCGTAGAGCCATAGGTGTGGGCTACGAGATTGAAGAAGGCCATAATTTTGAAACTCTTTGATATCCCACATGTTGGACGGAGCTATGAGATTAATTAACATGTGAAAATGTTTATAAGTTGTGTGCATGGGGGATACATGTGGCTTGACGAGCTAGTTTCTATCGATATAGATTTGATTTTCCATATTAGTGGTCTTCCATCGCAGGGGGAGGACCCATCCTTGTAGTTTTTTTATAAGAAGAATGAGAAATCTCTGTTTGAGAGAATGGAGGATAAATTTTATACATTCCTTGGACATCACGATTTAGATGTCGCTATCATATGTGAACCAACAATAAGTTTTGTGATGCAAGCCTCAACTTGTAAGTTGTTGAGAAAGTGTAGAAAAGATCAATTGATAGTAGCAGTCATAGTGATAGCTAAATATGTGTTGAGGGCATCCAGATGAACTGGGTGACATTATTATTGAACCAATTTTTTATTGATTGTGAGGAAGTGCAGGATAAGGAAACTGAGTTCCATTATTCCTAGTTACTAATTCTCATAGCGATATTGACTTGGAGGGAGCCATATGACACTTAGTTTTTGAGAGTCCAGGAGAAGCCTTGTTTAGCCATGAATTATTAGAACCTATGGTATACTACACAAAAGGTGCTAAAAATGGACAACAACATTGCATTTTATATTTACAAGGAAACTATTAGGGACGGTATCAATGGGACACCGCACATACCACCATAGGTGGTCGAGGAATATAAGTCAATGGTGTGCTTTAAGGCAGGGGGTCACCACATGCATGTACATGGAAAGAAGGAACCAGGTCAACAATGGATTCCAACACAATACAAGTTCATTGAAGAGTATATTGGCCAAATTATGGTCAATTGGGAAGATGAGTGGAAGATTCCACTAGCAGAAGTAGGCCCAACAGAGAAACAAAACCCGAAATTCCACAAGATCGATGAGGATGAAGAAGAAGGAGACACATAGGAAAAAATAAATGGTACCAGTGAAACAACCCAACAAACATCGTTATGCATAGAGAGGAAGAGGAAAGAACCAGAGATAGGGAGATCTGTGCCACAACAGACAAAGCACAAGGATGTCAAGGAAGTGGCTATGCAGTTTTTGACAGAGAAATATTTGGAGAAGATAAATGAGCAAGTGAAAGAATTCACTAACGAAGCATTTTAGTGTGTAACACAACAACAGGAAGAAATGAACAAACACATGTAGAATATGATGGTCGAGTTGTGAAAATCCAGTCTTGGATCGCTACAGAAATAATTGACCAAATTTTGAAGAAGGAAATAGAGGTAAAGGAAAAGGATGTGATAACGAAGGAGACCTTTGAAAAATTCATGGTGCCCTAAAAGAATACCTGAGTGGCTCGGGATGAGCCACGGGTGAGTGTTGGGGGCATGTTGTATAGGTATTTTGGATAAGTTTTGGTATTTGTGCCAGAATAAGTCAAATAATAGGAGGTTATGGTGCATTGTGCATGAGTTGATTTTTTGGCTAAGTGTTCAGACACTATGACTGAGGAGTGGGGCTTGCACTACGACATAATGGATAGGAAAGTTTAGGTGATGTTACTGTTGCATATTGTGTAGCCCAGTATGCACCTGTAAGAAGAATATCAATGACTAATATAAGAAGGCCTTCGTTGTGGATGTATCCCGAGTTGGGTGAACCATGTTAAATATGTGTGTTGTGATGTGTTGTGTTTTCATGTTATGATGTTTAATGTTATGGTACAATGATGATAACTTCTTAAGTATGTTGAATGTGTTATTTCTATATGATGTTGTAATGCCATGCACTGAAGTAATTGGTAAATAAATTAATGTTAAGTGGGAAAATGTCACGCATAGAATATATTAAGTGTTAAGTAAATAATAACTAATGTAATTGCACACATGACTAGATTGTTGGTAAATACATGTTGAATGCCTCACTTTACCTCATCATTGCAGAACCTTGTTTCCTATAGCCCCTCTTGATGCCTAAAGTGATACTTCACTTTCTCTACAGGTGATGCCGAAAGGGACGGTGTCTAAGGGTTTTCTTGGTATTTTGATGATTAACCTTGTGTCTTCCCACTACAATCCAACACTCACAACAATTTTTTTAAAGAATCAAAAAAATTGAGGCCTTATTTGGCCTCATATCCATGCACAAAGATAATTTTAGTGAAACAAACTTAGGAAACATGACATGTATTGACATATATTTATAGTATATATAGAAAAAGTGGATTAATGCTAGGTTTGAATTAACCATTAGTTCGAAACATTAAATGTTTCAAACTATGCATAGTCCATATCCCTTAGTCGATATCTAATATTATTTTATTACATCTCTCCATGGTGTAACATGCAACAACTGCTTCACTAGGTGTGGGGTGTAACATGTAGTAGGTTTGGGACATGAAACCTTGCATTTGTCTCACCATTACTCTATAACATTTGGGCTGAAAGAAAATTGTCATAAATGGTTGCTCATTATTCTTACCTCCTTCAGAAAGAGGCTCCATCATGCCTATCTGAAAGTGATTCTTCTTCGCTAGCTCACAACCATATATTTTGTCATAATAAATCATCCATGACTCTCATCATTCTCAATTTTGCAACTATATGGAGAGTTCTATCACTTGAAATATTGAAAGGATGAAATACGTGATAATTATATGCATCTTAATGATAGTTTTATCTTCTTCTTCTGTGAAGGAGCCCCACTTGATATAAGGTCGCCTATAATTCAAACAAACGCATCATGTAGCTCTTACCAAATAGAAGAATTCTCGCACTGACAAAAAATATATATAAATGTAATAATATGTATTTATTTTTTTTAATTCTAGATTTGAATTCTTAGAAATATGATATGTGTTGATTAAATGCACCTTATCCTTCCATTTTCACATCTCCCAATTGATTGAAGGAGGAGAAATCAGTTGCCAAGAATTTGGTACTCAGTTTCTCTCTATGTAAGACATATGCCCCATGGTAGTATCTTGTATATGATTCTTAAGTAAAATAGCTTACTTTTCCTATGCTTGAGCGCCCTAAATGGGCCATGATAAATATGCACGCTTTTCTATCTATATTTTCTAACTTATATTTATGAGGCAAGGCCTAATAATAACTCCTCGATGTAGGAGGTAAGTCATATCTTTACTCTCTTCTTGATGAGTTCAGGATTTCTAGTGACTCCTCCATCTATTCCTGGGCTATCGAATTGCCACATGGGTTCCCTGTCCCTCCCAGAAAAAAGTAGAAGGCCACAAAAGAAATAAGTGGACAGTTCTTCCAACTTGATATTTTTTCCAACACAACTTACATCTCTTAGCACAGAGAAGAAGTCATGTATCGACCAAAAAAAAAATACCATTATTCATAGTTATTTCATCCATATATCCATACTAAGATGTTGACGCTTTAATCCGTCATGACCAAAACGACAACCTCACGGAGATACAAATCCCCCTGCATTTTTATAGAGGTGGTACTCCTCTTAGTTTAAGATTTTCTTGGAACTCTGGACTTTTAGAATATAGGAATTTGAGGAAGCCCATCATGATAATCAAAGAAATATAAAGATTGCAAGAAAAAGGTAACAAGAAAGAAAAAGTTTTATTTTTCCTTTTTTAAAAGAGAGTTCCTAAGAAATGACCAAGAACCTCACACTTCATATACTTGAAAAAGATAGACAAAATTTTCTCACATTCATCATAGTTAAACTAAATATTTTTTATCACATAAAATAAAAGAAAATGGTTGGCATGCATAAGAGAACTTTAATAGAGTAAACAAATGGGGAGCTCAAATAAATATAATGATAGATCAATCTCAAATACTTTATACTCAAAACACATGGTTATAAAATACAGTCAAAACTGATCCCGAAATAGTTCTCTTAGGATTTCTGAAAAATATATAGCATGTTACAAAGCCTTGAAATGTAAATGTGTTTCTCGTTAGGAATGGGATTGGGTCTCCCATGGACCATAAAGAAAATATAAACAAGAATTAGGTTGTAGAAGGAGGATGGTGGGCGATGACAGATTAGCAAGATCTGGAAACAAAACAAGGAGAAGTTATTAGATTTCGGTTAATATTTTCTAGTCAAAGAAGCAGAGTAATTGGATGAAAAACTAACAAACAAAGCAAGATACGATCATCATGAACTTACTATGATGGCCTCTCCTACATTCACTTGATTGTTTCTATCCTTTTATTGTCTTCATTGACTGTTATAGGAACCGTCTCAACTATTTCTTGCCCTTCTTTGGTTAATTTGTCAATTGCCTTTTTTAACCAATCTTCAATGTAGTTTTTCATTGGCCCGATGTTTATTTCATGCATGATTTTAATGTTGAATAAGTCACCTTCCAAGTCTCTTAAATCAATATAAATACCATGTACTGCTTCCTCAATATCTTGATTTTTTTATGGAATAATCAACTAGCCAATTGTCTATTTTTTCTTCATTATATTCGAGTATACCATAAAAAAATTCAGTTGATAACCCCTTAAATATCTCAACTTATTTGTCAAATCGTTGCTTCATTAGAAACATTGAAGTGAAGATTAATTTAGGGTCTTGTAACTCATTAGTGCCTCCTACTGGATCTATCTTTGTGAGTCTTTTGAACAGTTCTTCTTTTTTTAGTATGGCTTCGTTGCATGCTTGAACAATGTTATTCAAATTCTTAATATTTTCCTTCCAACAAGCATTTAGTTGTTTTATTCGACTTGGAGAAGGAATATCCTCTTATCTCCTTCTCAATTTTGTCATGTTTGAAACTTTAATTCCAAATGGTAAGACCACATCATTGTAGAAACCTTCTTCATTCTTTAAATCAACTTGTAGATACCCATGAAAGGCATGTTCCCTTGAGCCAAAAGAAACAATATTTTTTGATACCTCTCATGCTTATGTTACTAGTGACATTATCTTTCTAATATATTTTTTCTACATAACTACAGACGGTTGTGAGTAAAATTGAAGATCCTTTCAACTTAATGGAGGGTGTAGTCAGTTTGACCATTGACAGAGGACTTGCCAGGATTGGAAGAGGCATTAAGGAATTTTCCAATTTTTTGATCATTTATTTTAGCTCAAGACATTTTCATACTCTAATCCATCAATGGAATCGTCAAGAGAATCACCAGTTTCCCTATGAATTTTATATATTTGGTACGACCACATGTCTTTCAGGTCAACCTCTGCGCGAGATTTTCCTTTTTTATTTTTTTGATCACCTCTTTCTATAATCAATTTTTTAGACCCCTTATCAAAAATAGCACTTTGAAAAGTGAAGGATTCCTCTTCACTAAAAATCTCATTTGCAGCAACTTCCAATAAATAATTTTGTTGAATTACAATTTTTGGTTGTTCAATTGTGGGAAATATTTTCTCAATATCCACCTCCAACTCCATGTCATCCAAATAAAAAATTTGGATGTAATTTTCTATAAGGTTGTCCTCTTCCTCTTGTATTAAATTCTTCCTTTTCTTTCTCATAGGTAACTTATGTGAATTCTCAATTTTCTCGGGGGGAGGATTATTCTCTCCTAAATCGCTTGAACTATTTTGGGAAATATTTCTAATCGTGTGATTCGTTGGAGCATTCCTCTTGGAAATGGTAGTTTTTGGAGTAACAACTGGAGACTGGGCGCTCCTTTCACTAGGACCCTTTCATTTTTTCTTGTACAGCTCGTTAGTACTTAGTATTGTCTCTAGGTCACCAGCTTCGTCTACATGGGTACTTTGGTTGTTACCTTCTTCTTCTTCATTTAAGGTAGTTTGGATGAACGAATTATTGAATCCCACCGAAAGCATGTGTTCTACAAATATTTTGTTAGGATCAAAGCCCTTAATATTTTCAACATATTTTAAGTTCACATTATTTAAATGGCTTGCAATCTTGTCAATTTTATTTATATTTTTGAAAATGAAATCTCCAATATTCCATGGCAAGGGGATACATTGTTTTTTTTCCTTTTTTCATGGAAAAAATGTAGCCAAAAGTTGTATTTCCTTTCCACCTCTGTAATAAACAATTTCTGAGATACATGATATGGAAGAAAAGAGATATTTTCTTTGGAACAAAATATCCTTATGAAACTGTGATTTTCCATATGTTCTATTGTTCCCTTTTTCTCTAAGAATTTGTTAGCCTGGTCAGATATCCTTGGGGTATTTTCACCAAACAATAGCCCTTTGAAGACTGAGACAAAATCATTGTAAAATTCATAAAAATACAGAGAGGTATTATGTCTCCATAATGCCTAATACCAAAAGGTAATTGGATCTATTTCACAGTTCACCCTCTTACTTATAGTCAAGTTTGGAAATTAACAACAATACACTATATAAAATACCAAATAGGAAGCCATAAAGAACATTTTGTCCCTTTGTAATGTGATAATTGGGATGACATTTCAACAGAAATCAATTTTCCCCATTCAAATATGGTCTATTCTTTTACTGTAAAATATAAAATATATAAATCATGCAAGAAATGGTAGCAGTGTTTTCCTGACCTGTCAAACTAGTGAACAACCACACAATCTCTCGAAAGGGGTTTTTAAAAGAGTCAACCTAGATATTTGTTATGTCTTATGGAATAGACGCGGGATTCTCCAAATATTCATGAAAGAAGTCAAGGCCATTGTTATGTTCTTCAGAAAATATCTGCATTCTTCTCCTTTGAAGGTAGGAGTTGGCTCTGGGAGCTTCAACATCTTGCGAAAAACTTGCGTTGAAAGGGAAATGGGGGAATGATATTGGAGTTTTATAATTCTCTGGCTTGGCACGTACTTCTCCATGCACCATGCAACAAGTTATTTACAATCGAATACCTCAGGAACTCACCCTACGCGAGCTATTCTGGATGCCTAGATTACGTCTTTTTGTGCAGGAGGAGAGGAGTAATATGAATATGCTCTAGACCATTGAAATTCATGGTATTCATGACAAAGATATTTAAAGTATGAATACAGAACTCTTGTCTAGTTGTTTCTTCCATTAGGTTGACGGGAGCATTTTTTCTACTGAAAAAATAACTTTGACATAAATATTTTCGGAGAGATGATGATAATATAATCCTTTGGGAAATGGCCAATTAATGAGATTTAATGAGAAATCTCCTCGAGTTTTTCTCCATCAATGACAATCATTTCAGAGCCTGCACAATCATTTGTTAGCATTAAAAAACATTTAATGCATATTGGAAAAAGCACGAGAATGGCGACAACGGATGAGAGTAGATTTGAATATGAAGATTTTCATGAACCCGACAACACGGGAACCTATGAACCCACAGTTATGGATGATCAAAAATGAGAAGTGTGGAAAAGAAGTCAGTCGGACTTGCATGCAGAAGAAATAAATACTTAGGGGCTCGGGACCTGCGACAAATATGATGGTTGTAATGAGGATCATGAAATTTTGGGTGCAAAGTGGAGGTCACAGAACTTGGAGAATGAAGGCTTGACCTCGCGAACCCGCAATGTTGAAAAAAAAAGGCTAAGTATAATATATCAAGGCAGTGGGTCAGACTTGTGGCATAGGAAAATGGATGGGGTTGAAGACCCGTGAACCCATCGATTTTTGAAATACGACTAAGTATGGTAATTAGAAAGGGATAGAAGAAGGGAAAAAGGAAAAAGGGAAACAAGGGTAGGTATAGAAGAGGAAAAAGAAATGGAAAAAATAAGTTGGGAAAATATAAAGGGAAGGAAATTTCGGAAGAAGGAATTGATCTCAACAAGAGAAAATCAATCAAATATGATATGTCTAAATGGAAGGCATTACACGAACATATATGGTGTACCATGTGCTAAATAGAGGGACATCATAGGAATGAATTCCCTTGGAAATGACACTACCACAGACACAGATAAAAGCAGGACTTGTGTGATATCTACAGAACATGGGGGAACAATCCATCTCGGTGTTGAAACATTCCAAGCATCAGTGACAAGAGAAAAAAAGAAAGCAAAGGTAGCATAAATGTCAATTCGAAGCTCGTTGTTCAGTAATCCATTGGAAATTGGCTACTAATTTTTGGTTAGTGCTAGTATACTCAGTTTACCTAGAAGATTCAACTTAAGAAAAGCCAAGTGTAGAGACAATAGCATAAAAAATTGACAACGTGAAAAATGCTCAGAGTGCATCGTATAATTAGCATTTGTTTACATTCTACCTATATTTACCACACACCCTTATCCAATGCATGCTCCTTCACTATAAGAGGTATTAATTTGAAGCATAGGAAATACATAGTACTTAAATATGAATTAAACTAATAAATAGGTGTGATTAGGAACCAAGACTACTTATAGCTTCTCTCACCACCTGGGTAGTCGTCCACTCCTAAATATTACAGGAAGGAGTCAGGCTCACATGCCCACTGTGAAGGGAAGGATTCAACATAGAAGAGGAATTTTAGGGAGACCCTAACTCTACCTCTCTAAATGTATAAAAATTAGACAACCTTTGTCCAATTGTTCTATGTTTTCTCCCCTTTCTCATAATTCATAGCGTGTATATTTCATTAAGAGTAAAGAGTATCTAGGTGCAATAAATCTATACCAATTAAAGATACAGAAAGATATGTACCATCTGATTCTAAAATCAATTTCTCTATGGGTAGTCGTTTGATCGAGCAAAGACATATAGAATGGAAATATCCAATTTGCTAGGAGTATTATGCCTATCGAGTCTTTCTCCTCCTCCAACAATGTATTTTCGACATGGCCTTTGCATTCACACTCAACTAGTAGAGATGTGTATCTTCATGTTCATGACCATTTAAAACCTTCTTAAATCTGATATTTTAGTGATGATCTATTTTGAGTACCTAATATTTGGCCTTATATATTTTTATAGCATTTCTATGTCCAAGAAGCTTGTGGGTTATGATATAGGACTTTGTTGCAGAATCGGTTGTTGTGTAGTTTCCAAATGTGGGAGAACAACAGCTAGGTGCACAAGTCCCCAAATCATAGCCCGGTACTGAGAAGGTAAGGGGTTTGTTTATAGTTTCCCAATACCTCACACAGTCCCCAAAAGCCACAAAACATTCTTATGCAAATATGCCAAAGTCGCCCTTGGAAGAAACAAAACTTGTCAAAATGATTAAAACATATATTTGCGTGTTTTGGAAGTGCTAAAGGGATATTTGAAATATCTTACATGGCGTTTTGGCTAAGAAATTCTCCATAATCGTTCTGTAAAGCTTGTGGCATGTGTACAGATATATAGATAAAATCTAAAGCTTTTGGAATGTGTACAAATATATGTACAAAATAAAGAAAGTATGCATGTCCCATTAAACGATTATAACTTCCTTCCTTCTTGTTGAAAGAATGCCAACCAACTTCTCGTGAATTTAGATATGGGGGGATTTTGTATCTCCTATTATTCTGCATTCAGTTGAACAAATCAGCTAAAAATAGAATTGGTTAGGTGCACATTAATTGTAATTGTTGGAGAGATGTTATTATCTATGTAAGTCCGTAGAGGCAAAGTGGGATGGGTGTGAGATATGGTTGTAAGTCGAGTTTGGTTGTTGTAATTCTCCCTTGAAAAAATAAGAAAATCGATTATCATTGCCCCATAGATGTTTCCCTTCTGAAGGGTTTTATCACGTAAATTTGTTGTGTTATTTTTATGTGATTGTTGTCATGTATCTTTATGTCGTTTAATATTGTTTGTTTTATGCTTCTGTTGCCCAAAAAGTAGCATCAGAGATTCATTGGAAGCAAATATACATCAATACTATGTATTTTCATTGCAGGGGTGATATTTCTTTGACTATCACTTTTAATCATGTGCAAGGGGGCCAATAATCACTGCTACATTTTAGGTTCTCATACTTTTCATGATCATCACTCCCACATGTCTGAGGGAGGCACAGTACCTGTGAAAAATCAAGATCTCTTGGATGGAGCGATAATTTGGTGTTATCACACCATATACTTTTTGGGAGGAGAGGTAATGTAGTATATTCTTATTGAAATCACACCATACATGAGGTATGCATGGAGTGGTATGAAGGTATGAAAGCACAATTTTGTTATATTATGCACATGGGAGGATCGCCTTGGTAAAATAAATGGATTGTAGGATGTTTTAATAAAAGGTGAGGTGGTTAGTTTGTGGTTATGTCGATTCATATTTTGCAAGTGACTTGGACAAAACAAGATCCACTTCAGGATATGTCTTTACTCTTGTAGGAGGACATGTTAGTTGGATGTCAAAGTTTTAAAAAATTGTTTCTTTATCCACTACGAAGGCATAATATATAGCTTCTTCACATGCTTGCAAGGATGCAGAACAAGGTGAAACTATTTTGCAATAGTAAAAGCATTATTCATTTTGCTAAAAATCCAGCTTATCACAGTAAGACAAAGTATATTCCTATTAAATACCATTTTGTAAGACAGGTTATTGATGAAGGTGGAGTGGCTTTGGAAAAGGTCCATACACAAGAAAATTGTGCATACATGTTCACTAAACCTATATTAGGTAAATTGTTGTCCAGGTGGAGATTTTTGAAATGGTGTTTTCTCTTGGCTTCGCATGATATATTAGGTAAATTGTTTTCCAGGTGGAGATTGTTGAAAGGGTGCCAACCAATTTCACACGAATTTAGATATGGGAATATTTTGTATCTCCTATTATTCTGATTGATTTCGTATCTCCTATTATTCTACATTCAGTTGAACAAATCAACTAAAAATAGAATCGGTTAGGCGCACATTAAGAGATGTTATTATCTATGTAAGCCTGTAGAGGCAAAGTGGGATGGGTGTGAGAGATGATTGTAAGCTGAGTTTGGCTATTGTTATTGTAATTCTCTTTTGAACAATAAGAAAATCTGTTATCATTGTCCATTGAATGTTTTCCTTCTAAAGAGATTTACCACATAAATTCACTGTGTTCTTTGTCTGTAATTGTTGTGTTTATATTCTTTTGTTGCTTAATCTTGTTTGGTTTATGCCTCATCTGCCCAACGCTTGTAACTAATTAAAAAGGAAATTTGAGTTTCAAGAATTATAAAGGCACCTCACCCAATTCTAAACACCCAATTCTAAACACCATGGAGAAAGCTATATATATAAATTGAAGTTGCCAATTAAACCTCCTATCAAATAAGTTGATTTTAGAGCAGAGGCTTGGGGATGTCCTTTCATAAAGAATAGATAAAGGGTCAAGGACAGAATTATTGACTAATGAGAGATGGGATGAAATGATGACTAATGAGAGTTGGGACTATTCTCTGATTTGCCTTCCTTCAAGGTCAATTATGACTTGTCCTAGTTTACCAGAAGTAGGAGAGCGAGAGGCATGGACCAAGGTAGCAAAAGTAGGTGCAGGTTACCAAGTGGAAGTGGTTCCGGTGCAAGGTGTAGAGCCAATGGACTGAGTTTGAGTTTCACCATATGAGCCACCTTTTGTACCTGATCCATGAGATGCAACACAATGAATCGTTTATTGGTGGGCTTCTGCCCCTCACCAAGATTCCATTCATGAAGAAAACAGATCCCACACATGATACGATCTGTATCTATTAACATCTATTAACATTAAGGCCTGTCATGGAGGTTGGAGCACTTCGTTCCTCTTAACAAAAGATGATGACATCAATGCTATGGCATACCTGTTCTATGAAGTGAAGAGAGCTCTATAGAGAGCTGTGCATCTTCCCTTGCTTCTTCTCATTGCAAAATTGTACAAAAGCCGAAAAGCTTTAAACTACACTTAGGGTTTGCTGCTTTGCAGCTCCCCTTGTTTTAATTATGCTCCAAGTATGAGTTTTAATTCTTCACATAAAGCTTCTTGGGCTATTTTCTCTTAATACATTCTCGGTCTCGGTCTATTTCTTAAAGCCGCCAAATATGAGTATTAAGTTACGAAATATTTTGAATTATGGATCTTAGGTGAAGACCTTTTCGACCCACTTTACAAACTTAGTTTTTAACAATGTGCCAATCTTAGAATGTTTAGATCACTACTTTAACAATGGAATTAGCCCAAACAACCTCTCGGAGTGTTGTATGGAATTAGCCCAAAACACCTTCGGACTTCTTTTAAAAGTCACTAAATATGAAAAAGCTCCTCTTCTCATTCTAAAAACTAAAGAAAATAAATAAATAACTTATGGTGGGTTACAAATCATCATGTCAACGTTGTTACTTTTTTCTTAAATTCTAGTATTTCTTTGTCGTTACCTTCCTTATGCGATCATGCAGTCTGATGTCTCGTTTCAATTGCAATGATACTATTTTCACAAACATTCTCTTTGCACCGCATGGACGCAATGCATATTGTATTGCTCAAGAAATTTGAATCACTACACAGTAATGACCAGTCCTTGTTAGACAAGGTATCTGCTTTATTGCAATCCATACCAATTCAATCTAAATTAAATAATACATCAAATGCAAACAATCCATCTCTATCTTATCTATCCCCTGGCGTGTTCGTCCGAGCCGTTCACTAAAATCGCATCGCTTTTATTTCTGAAATTAACATTGCATCGTTTCACTCACTGGAACTCTAATTCTGACCTCCTCTCGCTCTGGAGAAGGATAAAGAACTCCGCTCACTCTGCAAAACCAAATGCAGAAGCAAAAGATCGCCACAAATTTATTTATCAGTCTGCTGGAAACCAAACGAACCAAATTTATGAAGACGCGGTGAAACCAATTAGATATTCTAATCTAATCTATGTTATAACAGCTGAAATCCACTCCTTTATATGGCTTGCTGACTGCGCCCAAATTAATTAACAGAAATTTGCAACAATAACAAAAGTATCTGCACGTTCTCATTAGTAGATTGGCGGTGGAGGAGATTTGTAGTAATAGGCAGGAGGGATCGGTGATGGTGGTGGGGGCGACTTATAGTAATACGGGGGAGGAGGAGGGGACTTGTATAAGTACTTGTTAAGCAGGTCCAAAGGGGACTTGTGGTAATATGGCGGTGGAGGAGGGGACTTATAGTGATATGACGGAGGAGGAGGTGACTTATATAAGTATTTGTTAAGCAGGTCCAGAGATGGAGATGGTGGTGGAGGGGATTTGTAGTAATATGGCGGAGGAGGGGACTTGTATAAGTATTTGTTAAGCCAGTCTAGAGATGGAGATGGTGGTGGAGGGGACTTGTAATAATAAGGAGGAGGAGGAGATTGGGAGGGAGGAGGAGGAGGGGACTTGTAATAATAAGGAGGTGGAGGAGATGGAGATGGTGGTGGCGGAGACTTGTAGTAATAGGGAGGAGGAGGAGAAGGAGAGGGAGGAGGCGGGGACTTATAATAATAGGGAGGAGGAGGAGATGGAGACGGTGGTGGAGGGGACTTGTAGTAATAGGGCGAAGGAGGAGAAGGAGAGGGTGGTGGCGGCGACTTGTAGTAATAAGGTGGGGGAGGCGATGGGGACGGAGGTGGCGGCGAATTGTAGTAATAAGGTGGGGGAGGAGATGGAGAGGGGGGAGACGGGGAGTTGTAGTAATAGGGCGGAGGAGGAGATGGGGAAGGTGGTGGCGGAGATTTGTAGAAGTATTTGGGAGATGATTTGTATTTGTAGTAGTCGCCTTCCTTGTATTTGTAGTAGAAGTTGAAGTCTCC
>ML795977.1:0-21103 GCA_009831015.1 Picea engelmannii
AAGAAAAGAGTGGCCCTCTGGGGCCATGCTCAAGTCATCTGGCTCTCAGTACTCCATGTTTAGGACCTGTGGGCCTCGAGACGTGATCACCTTAGTTATCCCTAGGCTAGGGGATAACAGGTACCAAAATAACAAAGGAACCACATGGTGAGGTACTTGGTCTTATGATTCCTCTCTCCAACAATTCTTGCAATTTCTTTTTCATCTCATGTGAGTCTAATATGGACTGCCTATACAAGTCCTATGTTTGGTAAAGGAGAATCTGGTAGTAACTGTATCTTGTGCAGTAACTGTAACTTCAATGCACATAAAGGGAATTCTAAGATCTCTCTGGTATCTGGCAGTAACTGTATCACAGACATTAAGAGGCAATACATCGACTTCTAATTCATTAGTAAAATTTGCACCAATGGAAAATCTAAGCTTACATTGGTTTGTAACTTTTAATTCTACAACCTTATTCACCCATCCCAAAGAGTATGGATGGGAATGATCTTGCATCTCCAAGCCAAGCCTACTTACCAAGTCCTCTGCAGTGAGATTGGCCTGTGAACTAGAATCGAACAGAGCATCTGTCTTGTTCTTTTTGATCTGAATCTTGATATGGAACATCCTCATTATCTCCTTGTCATTGTGTTGAAGACTAGTTAGGGTCACCTCTTTTTTCACTGTTGTGCAGACAATTTTCTTGTCCACATCTGAGCTGCTTTCTATCTTTTTTCCTGTGTTCAAACCTAAAAGATTCTTCTTCTTGGATTCTTCTCCTTGCAGTTCTTGGGATTTAGCTCTGTGTGCAGCATCCAGCATTTTACTTTTGTGTGATCATCAATATTACAATGGTCACAGTGGTTGTCAGGGTCCTTCCATAAATCTGCAGTGTCAGTAGCCTTCCTATTTTTCCCTTCCCTTCTTTTTGCCCTTATTGTATGCTCCATGCTGGTCTGTGTTAGAATTTTATGCTTGTTCAATTTGTTTAACTTTCTTTAACATTTACATCAGCAGAAACATAACAAAGCATAAGTCATAACCATAAACTGCAATATATATATACAAGATCACAAGAAGATAACCAAGCGCAAGATACACAAGATATATCCTGGGAAACCCTTCTATGCAAGGGAGAAAAACCCAGCAGCAACCTTTCACTAGATAATAATTTGTCCAAGAGAAAAAACCATAACCAAAAGAAGAGGTGCGCTATATCTCCAAGATGGCACACTAGTCCAAGATAGCGCTACACAAAAGAGAGAGAATGATCCAAGGATGATATGTCCAAATGAGAGATAACTCTCTCTATATATACAAGTCCATTGTGAACTGTTATGTCCAAAAATGTGTCTCTTCGACAAGGGCCGACTTGAGCTGTTTAGGTCTTCTAGTGAAATTAGCGGTATTGTTTAATATCCCATGAACAAAGGCACTATGTCACAGGTTCACTGAGTGAAGACCCCGTGCCACAGATCGACCCAACCCATCCACCTGGGGAGAAGACCTGTCACAGGTCGACCCAGCCCAGCACAATTGAGGAGAAGACCTGTCACAGGTCGACCCAGCTCAGTCCATCAGGGAGAAGACAGGGAGAAGGAACAGGTTGACCCAGCCCACTACTCTGGGGAGAAGACCTGGAGAATATCTCACGAAACTGTAATCATCAACAGTCTGTCTGTTTCGAACCACTTGGCTGCCCCTTTTTCTTGTCAGATTCAATGTGATGGGCCTGCACACAGGGCTCATCTGTAGTCCTGGGATTGAATAGCATAAATTGCCTTCTTATGTCACTATGAGGGCCACCTAGGTACTTGATGATAGACGAGCTTGGGCGGATTGATTCACAATTAGTAGGATGTGGACAGGTATTCACTCTGGACAGGAGGAGCTATCTAATATCCACGGCCATCAAGTGCTTTCTGTATATGAAGTCATAGTGATGTGACATTCAAGTTAATGCTGTGAAAGCATCAAGAAGGGTTGATGGGAATAGCTGAACAGTGCTTAATAATTGAATTGCATGATTTTTTCAGGTATGGTGCTTCATGTTTCATGGTGCAGTTGGAATATCATTTTCAGATTCTGATGAATATTTATGATTTTTGTATTTTCAGAGGATAATCTGAGCCCTGGCTAACTGTAATGTTTGAATTACTCGTCTTTATATATATCTGTTTTAATGACAATGTGGATGTCCAGTTGGGCTTGGTTTGTTCTTCAATTAGTCATTGAAATTTCTATCAGGATGTGAACTGCAGGTGCTTAAGTAGTTATATAATAGGGTACTTTAAGAGATATGCTCATATTGATCATTACTTGATCTATAATGATCAAAGGACCTTTTATCTTCTGGTGTTTGATATATGAAATTTGAATGGATGACATCAGGAGCAAATCAACTTTGTGTTTATTGTTTGGATTGGCCACATGTTTTGGATCTGAAAGCATAATAAAAAAATCATAAGTTATTTGAAGTTTTGAGACATTGCTAATTTTGTAAGGTAATAAAATCATCGTTTCAGCAAATTTGTTCAATGTTATTAGAGCAATTCATGATGGAAATATATTTTATCCTGTTTCATTTTTCAGGTAAGTATAACATTAATTGCAACAGGATTCAAAGGCCAGGATGCAATGGAAGGAAAAGCTGCACAGGTAATGCTTCCTTTTTAGATTTAGATGCGGATAATATGCCATTAAGGCTGTACATGAAAATTATTCCTATTAATTTTATGGCCAAATGGCTAATGTAGGGTACACGCCAGTTTTCATATGGAGATGTGAACTCAGGGGGTTCTCATGGTTCCTCGGTACCGACTAATGGTGCAACAGTGGAAATACCCGAGTTCTTAAAAAGAAAGGGCCGTTCACGCTATCCAAGAGCTTTTTAAGCAGGATATTGATCTCCCCAAGTTTCAATTCATTTTCTCCTTCTACTTGCTTGTAATTTGTGCTCCTCCAGGTTTTATTTTCGTTCCATCCTCATTCAGAGGCTTCTTGTTAATTAATTCTTTTCACAGCTCATTTGCATAGAATCCTTTCCTTTGATTTCTTGTTTTTGTGTTGCATGGATCTCGGAAGGTCTTGATAAAAATGTGATTAAACAACAAATGAAATAATGCATCACTTGTTGAGAATTTCGCTTGCCTCAGCTTGTAAGATTAGAGGAATTGATATATAATGCCCCAGATTGCACCCTTTGGATGGATTTTAAGACCTGCATATGCCATGGTTCTTTAGATATGCATGTTGAACATTGAATAATCATTTAAACAATAATCGACAATTTGCTACATATATTATTAATGCCATTTTGCCTCTTGCCCTATAACATAATTCAGGACAATAATTTGTAGGTTTTGTCTATAATCCGTCTTTTACATTTATTATTAATGCCATTTTTGCTTCTTGCCCTAACCTAAATCAGGACAATAGTTTGTAGGTTTTGTCTATAATCTGTTTTTTACATGAGCAGGACTATTTTTTGTAGTATAACTCCTTGGTCTGAGGCCGATCTCTTAACATAGAAGCATACCTTCATCAAACCCCTTAAAGTGAATCCATGGTGAGCTCTAGATGATAAACTGTATGTGCTTACCACATGTTTGTCTTTAATTTCATAATTTCATCATTAATAAATACATGATTAGAAATTGAAGGGTGATAACAGTACGCCCCTATATTTTGGGTTGGATGGACTTGTGAGGGGAGATGCAGGAGCAATGAATAGGATAAACTTCTATTAATGATTCAAAAATCTTATTAATGATATGAAAAGCTTATATAAATGTAAGATAAACTTCTATTAATGATTCAAAAGCCTTTTAGCAATGTACAATCACTACATAGACTTCTCATTAAACAGAAGCATCTAATAAAGCCATCAAATGGGTAGCATAACAATCCCCAAAATGCTATATATATTATAAAGTACATGCACAACCACATGTAGAAGATCTGAAAACCTCAAAGTCATCAGAGGGCATTTAAGATAAACTTCTACAAAAAGCTTATTAATGATATGAAAAGCTTATATAAATGTAAGTTAAATTTCTATTAATGATTCAAAAGCCTTGTAGAAATGTACAATGATCAATCACTACATAGACTTCTCATTAAACAGAAGCTCCTAATAAAGCCATCAAATGGTAGCATAACTATCCCCAAAATGCTATATATATTATAAAGTACATGCACAACCACATGTAGAAGATCTGAAAACCTCAAAGTCATCAGAGAGCATTTATAGGAAATGTATCATCCATCTTACTATTATTAAATTTAACATGCATTAGCATCATTTTGAGGTAGACTCACTTGAACATTGTTATGTGGTTGTCCGTTCTAACCACTGGAAAAGGTAGACATGCGTTAGAAAGATGCTGAGATGGTCAACTTGGATTACAGAGTGACTAATTATCAGTGTCATTTGCATGAAAACTTGAGAGAGAAGAATGGCTTGAACAGTTGTCTTATTGTTGGATTCTTCTTGTCCAAATCAATACCAACCATCGCCTTTTTAGAGACAAAGGATCATTTTATCTTTAGATGTGTATTGTAGTACATGATTTAGGGTAGATACTTTTTCCTGTTCAGAATAGAGTTCTTTATCATCCTTGATACACTAGAAGGACTACAGATCTGTGGTACTACTCATTCGATAGTTGACTTGAACAGGGGGAACTTGCTCAACATGGCCTCCACCTAGAGATCTGGTATTTTCCAGATCATCTCATTTCATCCTAGTGACTACTCCCAAATGAGAGATAGAAAGTGATAGCTTAATTGGGAGGAAATCAGGTTTATGGCTTATTAATCCAAAGTTTGTACACTTGCAATGTGCAGCTTACTGAGACTAAGCCTCATACCAGAATCATCGCTCTGAAGTACATAGATAGCTAATGTTCTTACAAACACTTCTTCGTTCACAACTCATTACTTTGTGCATTTTTTAGGAAATGAAGGACATTGCAGGAAAGAATTTCATATAATTCATACTCAACCAGGAATAAAATGATCAGCTGAACAGCATAGTAAAGGAAAGGAAAAACAGAAAATAAATCATCAGTGCAATTAAAGGAACAAGCTACTCAAATAATGGTTGGGGGGGTGGATACTTTATGCGCCCAAGCTATTCTAACAATGGTTGGGGGGTGGATACTCTATGCTCTGCAGGTGCCCAATTTCTACTCAACAATAGAGTAGAGATGTAGACAGAAACGTTTTGTGCAAATTTCTAGCTAGTAATTTATTTGGTCTCTCTCCCACTTTAGAAATCAGAAATGGAAGGATATAAAGGTAGAACTTGGAAGATAGCAATTACAATGCGACAAAACATTGCTAAATGTCCACTTAATCTTCACATAAAAATTTGCAACAAAATAATGAATTGATTTCGTTCATTACAAAAGTGTGTACATAAATATTACAAAGCTATGACACCAAAGATCACCAATTGTCATGTTGAAAAGATGCCAAGTTATATGGTCGAATTTTACTTCACATTGGCAGTGGAGGCATGCTATATTCCTTTCTTCCTGGTTGGACAATTTCTCGCAATGTGTCCATACTTGTCACATCTGAAACATAGAATCTTTGATATGTCTTTTCTTTGTTCATGAACTGGAGCTGCTGAAGTTTTCTTGTCATTGAATGCTTTGCTGAAACTTCTATTTCTTTTGCCTCTCTTTGCATGAAAATCAAGGGCTTGATTGTCATTACGATGGGAGTCTTGCACGCCTCTGGCTATAAGTTTGGTTTCCTCCCGAGTGCAGTCTGCCCATAGACGTTCAAACTGAGGTAAGTCTACTCTTCCATTGATACTTTGAATGAATGGTTCCCAATGGATTGGAAGAGAATTGAGAGTAATCATGACAAGTTCTCTATCTGTTATGGTTTTCCCAATGGCACCTAACTGATCTCTAATCTCTAAAATATTCATGAAGAAGGTAGTGATGGTGTCATCTTTCGTCATCTTCAGATTTTGAAGTTGGTGTTTCAATGTAAGAGCTCTATTAGTGTTGTTTCTCTCAAACATCTTCTTCAACACATCATACATTAGATAAGTTGTCTTCAAGGTAGAGATGCGAGGTAGTAGATGATCTCTTACTGAGTAGATGATTATCTTCCTAGCTTTGACATCATCTGTCTTCCATTCAATAAGAAATAGAAGAGAGATCGTTCTTCAATAGTCTTCATCGGTAGATGTTGCTGATAGAGTTCCTTCTATCAATATCAATAGGTCACTCTCTTCTAGAGTGATGCGTAATATTGAATTCCAGGAGCTGAAGTTGCTTGATCCATTAAGCCTATCTTCCACCAAAGTTTTGTTCCTCATGACTTGTAGATTCTTCACAAACCCGAATGGTTAGGCTAGAAACCCTGGCGTCAGAAAACCCGACGGATAGGATAGAGTAGAAACCCTAGGTTTCTTTGGACTTATGATTGCCAACAAGAATCCTTGGAGAGTCAAAATAACCCTAGTGAGCTGCAAAAATTCCCCAACATCCTGCAGAAACCCTAGAAATAGAAATCTGCGGAAACCCTAGAAACCTTAGGGCCAAAAATCAAAACTTCTTCAAATTTCAATATGAGAGTTGCAGGTGATGCGATGGACTAGGATGTACCTTCCCACGAATAATTTAGGCCCAAAACTTTAAGGGAAAGTTCTAAAACTAGCTTGACAAGGAAAAGTGTAAGGGCCGTTTTTGTTGTTGCAACAAGAAGGTGACGACTAGCTTGGAAGTTGCTAGAGTAGTGGGTGCAATGGCTCTTTCAAAAACAATGCTCTGATACCATGTTGAATTTTTAATGATTTCTCAAGCACATGTAATTTCTTTTCAATTTAGCATGAACTTGAACCATAAACAATGCAACAACACAATAGCTGCAATAACCAAGATCACAAGAAGAATAACCATGCCCAAGACACAAGAAGTTATCCTGGGAAAACCCTTCTCAGCCAATGGAAAAACCCAACAACCCTTTACTATATTTCCAAGAGAAGAACCTTCACACCATAAACCCTAGCGCACACAAAAGGGTGCTCTGTGACCAAGAAAACTAGCGCATAAGAAAAGTGCGCACCAAATTTCAGCTCACCAAGCTAAGCGTTGAGTGAATGAGATATGATCCACAATGGGGATGTATCTCTCTAATAAATACATGACCTAACTCATCAAATAGATGTGTCTATTGACACAATAGGGCTGACTTGTACAAATCAATAAAATAATTAATCTTTTACACAATATTAAATATCTTAACACAGTAGGGTCGAATTGTACCCTTCACAATACAAAATAGGGTTTCACAATAGTCTTACTCTTTGACAATATAGAAAGTGGTCTCACACACATCCTCTAGTGCTTTGCCACTAGGGACAAGTCCACCAGTACCCAATCACAAGGGACACCACTCTCAAACAGATCGACTCAACTAAATCCATAGGAGTACGAACTGGAGAGCCATCTCAAGTCAACTCAACTAAGTCAATAGGAGTACGACAGGTGACCATCTCAAGTCATCTCAACTCAGTCCAGAGGAACACGAAAAGAGACCAACACAAGTCATCTCAACTCAATCCAGAGGAGTACAACTCACCTATCACATAGGCGTTCTCATAGATCATCTCAACTCAGTCCAAAGGAGTACGATCTGGAGAATGTCTCATGAAGCTGCAATCATCAACAATAATCACCTCAAGGGGGAAATCTCAGTGACCTTGAGGAATTGAGATAGATGGAAGGGAAGGAAGAGAAGTATCCCCCTAAAGATCAATAATGGAAGAGGAAAGTGGCTTTGATGACTCGTCTCTGGGTGGTTTAAGGTTGCCAAGTCTTTGGATACTTGCAAAAGTGTTTGTACCTGCTCGAGACACAAGAAAAACCACACTTGCATATAATATGTTAGGTGTTCAAGCATGTTAATACTGTTGTCTCTATTTTGCAACAATAGATCGATCAATATATCAACATATATTAAACCATGACAAGTGCAATAAGAGCTAGTATAAGTGAATTTGAAAGCACAAGAGTTAGTCTAGCAAATGATTAAGGATTGTCATGCACTTTGATATTTAAAACAAGGTTGTCATACAATATCTCCGTAGTAAAATTTTATCAACTTTATGGTTGTAACATATAATGTATTACAACGACAAAATTACCCAGTGAAACTTGTCCAAAAGTTGACCAAAAAGTGCGCTATAGCAAGTAGAACATGAGGACAAAGTTTTAGCTTAAGTTGTTAGGGTTATAACAATTAGGGTTTCTGCAGCCTTATGGATGTAGGGTTAGTTTGTTAACAAGAACAAGATTTAGTAAGAGAGAGGGGACGCCTTTATGAGGCAAAAGAGCCTAGGGCTCAAAGAACAAAATCCAAGTGAGAGAACTTCATGAACTTGACTTTTCACGTTTACCAAGGCAACGATTTATTTCTCCAATGTGACAAGTGATGACTAGTGCCTTTAATGTTTGGGTTAATGGAGTCAAGAAAAAAATAAATTAGAGATACTACCTTTGTTGCGGGTGTAAATCCTCTTGTTCCCCAAGGCAAGTATCCTTAGCTAGGGTTAGACTAAGAGGGTCTAAGCACTTATACTTCTCTTAGTAAACCCTTACTAAATCAACAATACTTAAGAAAGTTATGATGGAGACTAAGGTGAGGCTATGTGCCCTTATACTTCCCACCTAGCTCTAGTAAGATAACCTTGACTTAAAATACAAATGATAACACAAGAATATTTTCTTACCAATTCAAGGAAGATATGCTAGGATAAACCACCACAATAGCAAGAGAAAAGCCTTCCAAGGCTAGCACATGCTTCCACCAACCAATAACCAAGAAATATAGCCACACAAGAGCACAAGAGACAAAAAGCCAAAGACAACGAAAATTTCAGTCCAAGGCCTCTCCAAATGGGAGATACATGTTCCAATGAGATTCACATGATATTTTATTTATACAAAATGTCTAACTCGTAGTTTGTCCACATAATTCAGGGTAAACCATAAGAAAAGGGGTCAATATCCCTAATCTTTCCCTTTACAAAATAATATTAAACAATTCACTCTAAAATTTACTTTTTTGCACAAATGAAACCCTAAAACAAGAGGACGTCTCCCCTTTAGGGGATGTTTTGGCACTTTGAAGAAGTCGTTGGGGTAGTAGATGCATGGCTAGGCCTCCAAAGACTACTTGACACTCATCCAAGTCCTCCTCCTCATGGCCAAAGTCTTCTTCTCCTCAAAACGTCCTTGTGTCAATGAGCCATGTCTTCACCACCAAACGCTAGGCCCTATAGGTGACGTCGAGCCTTCAAAGATGACGTTTTGCCTCTCCTAGGAAAAAAGTTTGGCATTTGAGGGTTAGGTCATGTCATCCATGATGTATTCTATGCCTCTAAAGGTACGTCTCTGTCATACGACATGCGGGCCCTTGGCATCCAACCTGTTGGCTTGAAGCCTGATGGAAGCCCAAGCTAGGCTTGTTCTCCCAAAGCTGGCCACTAAGCAAGGTCCCGCAAAGACAAATAAACACGCCCTCCAAAGATCTGAAGTCAAAATATCATGATGAGTAAATCAAATCAATAAATGAGCCACCTAATCATGTGCATCAAAGATTACCCTGTCAAACAAGTAAGTTCTTAAAAACATTATCCAACTTGCGAAGCTTGGGTATTGGAGGGTTGGCAAGGTGTCCTATTGGGTAGATCATTCCCTAGGCCAAGGAATGTTTCCCAAGTGATCCCTCTCTAAGCCATATGAAGTGGATGAAGTGGTCATGGGTCAAGACTCACTTGGCAAAGGGTTCATGACATACAATGGGTTGTAGTATCTCATCTATGGGTGCCTTGGTAGAGGGTGTGTGGCACCTTCTTTTGTGATGCAATTTTTCTAAGCCCATCTTCCTGCCATTATTTTCTTGTTTATATTTTAAAGGATAAGATGGAGGCCACTGTCCTGGCTTGGTGTCCAGGTATTGACAATGTCATTCACAAATACCTCGCAAAATGAGAAGGATGGCTTGTGATGAGACCCCCTTGACCCTAGTCGTGCAACTGAGAACCACTATGCTGGCTTGGTATCCAGATGATGGTAATGTCATACCGATAACTATCCATTATCATGATAGGACAACTCGTGATGAGACCTCCCATCCTCCAACTAACCCTTTAAGCATTCATTATCATTTATTTTGTAGGTCCCCCATTTCTTGTAGAGATGCGTTTCATTGCTTTCTCGAGAATCCTTGGGCGAAACATCTAGAAGGTTTTTACTTAGGTTCTTATCTTTTTAGCCAAAAACAACCCCTCTGGGCCTTTAGCTTCTTCTTCCCATCAAATGAGGTACAACCCCTTCTTGGGTCAGTACACCCTAAAATACCAAGAGATAAGGAAACATGGTTTTAGGTGATGGAAAGTGGTAATTATGGATGGGAACGATACAATGGCTCTTCAAGGAGTTTCCTAGTAGCAAACCCATTCTCGAGGAATCCCAATTATTAGGGCACAATATCAACCACCAAGGTGAAACGAGGAAAAAAACATAATGTCCAAGCATACCTCATGAAATCTAAAGCAGTCTAAGATACAACATACTCATAATCCCTCAAATATTGAAATGACACTCACCATAATACTTGACTTGTACCTCATCTAGCAAGGCCCATTTCCTTTCTCAAGCCAACTTGTGTGGTGGACGCCATTTGAAAATCCAGACCTCTGTGGTGGTGATAAGAGTCTCCGTATGTGCAAGTGGATACTGCACGCTGCCTTCCTCTTGATACTCCATGTCTGCAACCTGAGGGCCTCGAAACATTGCCTCCTTAGTTATCCCTAAAAGTTGGAGATAACATTTGGCTCCTACTTGGGGACATGTGCTCACCGTAGAGTGCACAAGAACCACAACATCTTTTGGTAGACTTGTTCCTACACTGAAACAAAAACCATCAAATCTAGGGTGGTTCTATCACCCTTTGTCCATATACATAAAAAATCCAAAAATGATTAATGCAGAAAATAAAATTTTAGCATTTTTTCAAAAACTTCTAAACTAAGCATGAAATCAATATGCAAGTAGATCAAAATGAAATATGAAATGCATCTAAACTAATATGAGAAATCAAGATGCAAATGCAAGAAATCAAAATGACTTATCTACTTACCTGGGGGCCTTGGGGCCTTGAAGATCAGGGGATAGATGATGTCAGGTGAAGTCATACAACTAGTGCAACCAGTTGATCATCCCATCAAAGTATCTCCCCCCGTGCTTGATTTTGTAAAACAACAAATACAAGTCAAGAACGTAATGATCATGAGAATAAATAGATATATACTAAATCATGAAATTAAACTCATGGAGATGGGTGGGAGGGAGGAAAAACTACTGGAAATAATATCTGCAACTCTGATCATGCAAGGAATCCTGCCTGAAGTGATAGCCACAAGCTTGATTAATCCATCTCTGAAAGGGGCTACTGTCATGAAATGCAAAGCACTTCCACACTAATCCTAGCAGAAGAGAAGAAGAATTTAATAAAGAACACAAATGAAACAAGAAATCACACAGTACACCGAGATTTTACCCTGGAACCCGTAACCAGGAGAAACCAACATTCCTTTGAGCATTCTGCTCTCTTGTTGTCTTATTCATTCATAATAAAAGGTTACATGTTTAATCTTGGTCTACACCTAAGGCAAAATCGACATCATACCCTCTTGCACAGGAAAGTACAACCCTGTAGCCAAATCGATTTACATATGCATGACTAACGACCTACTCTTACACATGCATTAACCTGCAAAAGTGCATTCTATGATCACCTACACCAACAACCTTTACGACCTTATAACACGCCTCTTTATAGGCTTTACAACAGGGAAAACCCTAAAGATTGACACCCAAAAATGGTTACAGATCCATGCATATTATTCGCTACAAATCTGAGATTCTGTTACATTCGACTCCAAGTCGGGTTTACCAGTCGACTACCAGTCGACCTCCATTCGGTCTCTAGTCGATCATCTCACGCTTGCACTTCGACCTCTTGTCAGTTGACTTGCCGTCGATATCTTCGAGTTCGAATTTACCCGGTTGACTTCCTCGATCTTTGACTCGTTTTCAATCTACCTCGACTTTGACCTACTGTCGATGCTGTCGATCTACCTCGACCTCGACCATTAGTCGATTCACCTCGACTAGACTTTCATTGCAAAGAATATAACAACCCAACATTCTCGCACTTGTTGTCTTCTTTGCTGAACTGAGAGATTCTTGAACTTTCGCTCACAGATCCAGGGCAACAATGCCCATTGCCTCTCTACACCAAGAGAACTTCACAACACTCATAGACTTGGTCAACGAGTTTGCTATGTTTTCCAATGTGTCTACTTTCTCCAGTAGCACCTTGTTACATTCCACCATGTCTCTTACAAAATGGTATTGTACATCAATGTGCTTAGTCTTTGAATGATAAGCAAGGTTCTTTGCCATAAATATTTCTCTTTGAATGTCACAAATTACCTTCATAGTTCTTTGTCCAAACCCGATTTCTGAACACAATCTTTGAAGCCATACCGCTTCTTTGTTTCCATGAGTGGCTGCCATGTATTCAACTTCTGTTATCGACAAGGCTACAACCGCCTGTCGCTTTCTCATCCATCTTATTGCTCCACCGAACATCTTGCAGACATATCTGTTGGTCGACCTCCGTCGATCTAGATCTCCAGCGCAGTGGGCATCGACAAATCCATGTACATCTAATTTACCAATGTCACCTCCAGGTCTTCCTTGGTAGCATATCTCATAGTCTTTCGTGCCACACAAATACCTGAATACTCTCTTGACAACTGTCCAATGCTCCTTTCTAGGTGTTGACATGTTCCTGCTCAACACTCCCACTGCATGGGAAATCTCTGATCTAGTGCAAACCATCGCATACATCAGACTACCGACCACACTTGCATAGGGAACACGTGCCATGTCCTCTATTTCTTTCTGTGTCTTTGGACACTGCTCAGCAGTAAGCGTTTCTCCCATTGGAATTGACACCTTCACTAGTTTTCAATCCTGCATGTTGAATCGTTTCAGAACTGTTTCAATATACTTCGTTTGATCCAACCAAAGATTTCTAGCGACTTGATCTCTCTTAATATACATTTCCAGAATGAAGTTAGCTGCACTGATATCCTTCATGTTGAACTTGGAGGATAATTGCTTCTTCACCTCCTTTATTGCATCCATACTGTTTCCAATCAGTAGCATGTCATCGACATACAAAGCTACATATATGAAACACCCGCCTTCTTCCTTGGAATATATGCAACGATCAACTTTGCTTGTCACAAATCCCACACTAAAGATGTAAGTGTCAAACTTTTGGTACCACATCCTTGGCGATTGCTTTAGACCATAAAGGGATATTTTGAGTTTTCACACCAAATCTTGCTTGCCCTTTACTACAAATCCTTCAAGTTGTTTCATGTAGATTTCTTCTTCCATGTCCCCATGTAGGAACGTTGTCTTCATATCTATCTTCTCTATCTTCAGATCGAATGCTGTAGCCAAAGACATTAATACTCTAATGGAAGTTAGTTTTGCAACAAGGGAAAAAATATCACTGAAGTGGACTCCCTCAACTTGGGAATATTCTTTCGCTACCAATCGAGCTTTGAACTTCTCGACTCGACTTGACCTACGACATTCATCTTCTTCTTGAATACCCACTTGCTACCAACGAGCTTTCTTCCACTAGGTAACTTGACTAAATCCCATGTCTCATTCTTGTACAAGGATTCCATCTCTTCGACCATGACGTCCTTCCATAGTTTACCCTCTGCTGAGTCAACTGCCTCACCGACCGTGGGCTCATTGTTGATTGCAGTTAACACGAATGCAGAACAAAATTCGGGCGAACTATACCTTTCGACTGGTTTTCTTACTCTTTCTAACCTCCTTATCACCGGAGTAAATTGTTCCACCGCTTCCTCAGATTCAATAGACTCATATGAATCATCTTCTTCGTTCCTTAGTTCAAACCACATCGTATCAGTATAATTCTCGGTCTGAAAAATTTCTTCAGGTTCGGATTTACCTTTGAATTCTATGAAGACCACATCTCAACTGTGCACTTTTCTCCTTGATGCATGATCCCAGAGCTTATATCCTTTCATCCCTTCTTTATACCCAATGAAAATAAATTTGACTGCCTTCTTGTCCAACTTGCTCCTCTTTTCTTTGGGAACATGCACAAATGCATCACAACCAAACACTTTGAGATGTGCCACTGAAGGCTTCTTACCAGACCATACTTCATTTGGAGTCGTGTCAACTAGCGCAGACGAAGGAGACATATTCACTAGATATTTAGCAGTCTCAACTGCCTCTATCCATAATTCGTATGTGAGCCAAACAACACTAAGCATGCTCTTTGCCTTATCCATCAACGTTCTATTCATTCTTTCGAAAACCCCATTTTTCTGTGGGGTATATGGTGTGGTAGTTTGGTGTTCTATGCCACACTGCTTACATAACTGATCAAATTCCTTTCCACAGAATTCACCACCATTGTCAGTCCTCAACACTTTAATCATTTTCTCTATCTAGTTTTCCATAAGATCTTTAAACCCCTTAAATCTCTTGAAAACCTATGATTTCTTCCTCATAAAATATATCTATGTTTTCCTGGAAAAATCATCTATGAAGGAGACATAATACAGGGATCCACCAAGTGAAGGCACTGTAACCGGGCCAAACACATCACTATGCACTAGTTCTAGAATCCCATTTTCTCTTGTCGCTCTAGATGGGAACCTCTCCCAACTTTGTTTCCCATATATGCAATGTTCACAAAATTCAACTTCTAAACCACATTTAGGAAAATCTTCGACCATACCTTTTCTTTGCATAGTTCGAAGTCATTTTTTCTCCAATGTGTCCCATCCTCTCGTTCCATAACCTGGTTGGGTTGAGCTCATGATGTCTTGTTGAGTTGGTTTGAATTGACTTGGCTCGAGTCGAGTTGATTTGTGTCGACATTGAGTCGAGTCGGTTTCAGGGGCAACAATGCTATTGCATCTAGTCGAGTCGACATTCCCTAACAACTTGTACATGGTACCATTCCAAACTCCTCTCATTAAGACCATCACACCTCTGAATATCTTGGATGAATCCTTATGAAACAAAGTATGCACACTTGTATCACTCATATTGTTGATAGATGTCAGGTTTCTTGCCAAACCCAGAATGTGTAACACTCATGGAATGGTTCTTTTCCTCTCATCCTGCAGTGTCAGTTCGACTCTTCCTCGTCCGACAATTCTGGTTGTTGAGTCGTCCCCCAAGAACACATCACCCCCATCATATCGTTCATATTCGCAGAACCATTCTTTATGTGGTGTCATATGATAGGAGGCTCCTGAGTCGATCAACCAAACATGTTGATCCGACTGTGTACTGGTCAATGCCAGGTACACATCACCTCCCTTTTCCGAGATCGTCTTTCTCTCAGTCGATTGCTTCTCATCGGATCCAAAACTGCCTTCTATTGCTTCAACTTACAATTCTTTTTATAATTCCTAGCTTTACTGCATTTCCAACATCTTCGTGCCCACTGAACCAGAGATTTATATCTACCCTTCGACTTGAAATTTCTACTAGAGAATATTCATTTGTCTCTATCTATCGGTCGGCCTCTCACTACCAGAGCATATTTGGTCGATCCTTCCATGTTCTCTCTTCTCATTTCTTCCGACAGTAGAGAAACAACCACATCCTCTAGCGCTAGTGTGGTTGTATTACTACCAATAGTCACGACTAATCTATCCCAGAAGTCTGGAAAATAACATAATAGGATGATACATTTCTCCTCATCAGTGATCTTTATATCCATAGATGATAACTGGTTTAACACGATGTTAAATGGATTTAAATGCTCAGTCACCGAACTTCTATCACTCATCCTCAGAAGATACAATTTCTTTTTGATAAATAACTTATTTACCAAATATTTCGACTGGTATGATCTTCCTAGCTTGTCCCATAGTTTCTTGGCTGAATATTCACCCGAGACATTCAACAACACCGAATCTGCAAGACAAAGTCGAATCGTACTTCTTTCTTTTCTTTTAAGTTTCTCCCATTCTTCCGTCGACATGCCTGTCGGCTAGGTACTTGGACATACCTCTATCCATTGTTCTCGATCCACAAGAAGATGTTCCATTTTAAGCTTAAAAAGCTCAAAATTATGGCCATTGAATTTTTCTATCACTATTCTGGAACTGCTTGCCATTCTTTACCGCGATCTTTAAACAATTTATGACTTACGACTTTTACTGTACCTAGGGTTTAGTTATGAGATTCAAGATTTGCAGATCAAGATGTGATATAATCGCCAAAGCATTACACTACTCTGATAACTCACTTTTCAAGGCAGACCTAAGCTATAATACCACATGTCAAGAAAAACATGTCACTTCCACACTAATCCTAGCTGAAGGGAAGAATAATTTAATCAAGAACACAAATGAAACAAGAAATCACATAGTACACCAAGATTTTACCCTAGAACCCTTAATTGGGAGAAACTAACATTCCTTTGAGCGTTATGCTCTCTTGTTGTCTTATTCATTCAGAATAAAAGATTACATGTCTAACCTTGGTCCACACCTAAGACACAATCGACATCATACCCTCTTGCACAGGAAAGAACAACCCTGTATCCAAATTGGCTTACATATGCATGACCAACAACCTACATTTACACATGCATTAACCTGCAAAAGTACATTCTATGATAACATACAACAACAACCTTTACAGACTCACAACACGCCTATTTATAGGCTTTACAACAAGAAAAACCCTAAATATTGGTGCCCAAAAATGGTTACAGATCCATGCATATCATTGGCTTCAAATCCCATAAATCTCGAGATTCTGTTATAGTTAACTCCAAGTCGGGTTTACCTGTCGACTACCAATCGACCTCCATTCGGCCGTCTCATGCATGCACTTCGATCTCTTGTCGTTTGACTTGACTTCGATATCTTCGACTTCGAATTTACCCAGTCAACTTCCTCGACCTTCGACTTGATATCGATCTACCTCGACTTCAACCTACTATTGATGTTGTATATCTACCTCGACCTTGACTAGAATTTCACTGCAAATAATATAACAAACCAACAACTACTATATGTAGATGAAGGCTCATCTTCATCCTCTTGAACATAATCATTGCTTCCGGAAGACCAAGAAGATATGAGACGTCCAAAGAAGACCTCATGATTTCCTTGAGAAGAGGAAAAGAGGTAAAGGACATGCCCAGGTCTAGGAAGAGAAAAGTTCGCCCTCTTTATCTTCGAATCTCTGTAGATAACCTCAATATGAAAGTACTTCCTCTTTGTAGAGTGAGCCTCTGATCTCTCTGAGGTGGCCAAGTCCAGGTATTCCTCCAAAATTAAGGATGAAAGTGGCTGAGAGTCCCCGACTAAAAATGTAATCATTTCATCATCAGGCTCCCAAAGATATGAATCATATACGCATGAAAAGTAGTCCTCTGAATTTGACAACTCAAACCCCTTTTCTTGAGGGATACCCTCAATTTCATAAATGGGGTGTCTATCGAAAATGAGATGACCAAAATCCCACCTGCATCTACCTGTTCATATTAAAGTGTCTATGTGCTCATCAACCATATGTAAAAGTTCTCTCACAATACCATCAACAAAAGTGACCATCCCTTTGTCTATGTGTGCAGGAGGAGCAAAGACATGGATGTCTTCATCAAGTGGAAGGGCAGATGCGAGTGCTTTGTCTTCGTCAAATGTATCATCCAGATCTTCAACATGAGAAAATTCATTGATATCTTCTTGGTAACTTTCTTCATATGTTTGTGTTGAAATAATGTAACTGTGAAGAGCATTATTATTATTATTTTGTTATTGGATTAAATCCCCATTGCGGATTAATCATGTCATTATTATTATTATTGTTATTGGATTAATCCCCATTGAGGATTAATCATGTCGGTAATTGTATAAGGACCAAATCCCATTTTGCGGATTGGTCATCGGACAATTACAAAGTGCATAATAAGAAGTCGGCCCCAACTGTTATAATGAAAGACCCAGAATTAATTAAAGGTGGGTTTACCCAACCAGAGTGAGAGGTCGGCCCTGCCAGTTGTGACCTTTCACACGTGCCAGTTTGATATAAATAAGAGGCTAGCGCCTCACTTCAAACACACAACTCACTTGCTCATTCTCTTATGAGGAAAGCTGCAATTACAAGTTGGAGAGAGGAGAAGAAGGGTGGCACATCTCTTAGGGAGGACTTTCTGTATTGGTTTGAGTTATCTCTTGAACATTGTATAAGCTCTTTATGATAAGGAAGTTTTTGCTGGGTTTTCTTCCCCTAGAGGGTTTCCCAGGATAAATGCCGTGTCTCTTGTGAATGTGTATTTCTCAGTGATCTTGTTCTTATTATGCTCTTATCTAATGAAATGCAAAGAACTATAATAATGGCATAAACATTAACATGGTATCAGAGCCAACCTGAATAAAGCATTATTTGCAAGAGGAAAAACGTCACTGTTACCGTACCAAAAAATTAGGGTTTTGCAAAAGTGAGTATTTTCAGCTCCCTAACCTCCTAGAAAGCTGCGCCCTCCCCCAAGGATTAATTTGGCACCTAGAGCGCACCTTTTCAGTGGCTGGGTCTCCCGAAAAGTGAAACCCTAGTTTCACTAGAGTACCAGAAGTACCAGAAAACCAGTACTAGAAGTACCAGAAGTACCAGAGTACCAGAAGTACCAGAAGCACCAGTCGAGAAATCCGCAGATCCGATTTGACGAGGTAAAATTTGGATTTTCTCAGATCTGAGGACACCAGGCTACTCGCCTCAACCAAGCACACCTCCTGGTAAGGTCAAAACTTGATTTCGAGAACTTTCAATTTTTGGTTATTTTTGTTGCGGAAAGTACAAGATGTCTACAAGCACAAAGCTTGTTGAAAAATTAGAAGGCATAGACAACTTCTGTGCCTGGAAGTATAGGATCAGTCTGATCCTTGCAGAGAATGACCTATCAAGATTTATCAAAGAAGAAGTGGAAGAACCTAAAGATGGCGTAGAGAAAGCGAAGCATCAGAAGGACTCAATCAGGGCTCAGAGAATCATTGTAGATTCAATCAAAGACCACATGATCCCGTATGTATCGTCAAAAGAAACCCCGAAGGAGATGTTTGATGCTATAAGCAAACTATATGAAGGAAAGAACATCAATCGAAAGATGAATCTCATAACTCAGTTGAAGAATACCATGATGCAGAAAGGATAAATGATTCAAGAATATTTCTCCCGAATCTCCGAGATAAAAGAACAGTTGAAAGTGATTGGAGACACCATCGACGAAGACGAATTTGTAATAACCGCCCTAAATGGTCTTGCAAGACCTTGGGATGCCTTCATCCAGTCAGTATGCGACAGAAAAGAAAAACTATAGTTTGAAAGCCTATGGGAAGAATGCTCCCAAGAAGAGACAAGGGTAGCCAACCGTGAAGCACTACTTGCAAGGGACGATGACGAGCCCTAGCTACTCATACAAAAGGAGGAAGGAAGAAACCATACTTCAAAAGGGAACCGCAATCACCAAACAAGTTCAACAATCAAGAATCTCATTCAAGAAATTTTCAGAAGAAAGGACAATGCAAGGGACGAGATCTCTCATCTACACAATGCTATCATTGTGATAAGATGGGACACAAGGCGAATAATTGTCCAGTCAGAAAAGAAGAGTACAAGAGGAAGCACAAAAGGCAACATGCTCACATTACCGAAGATGAAGAACCACCGATGAAGATGATTAAGGACCATGTCTTAATCTCAGCTCTCTTAGGATCTGTATCACCTGGAGAAGACACATGGCTCATTGAGAGCGGTGCATCAAAGCATATGACGGGTAAGAAAAATACTCTCTCTTGTATTTCAGAAAAGAAGTTTTCTTAGAAAGTAACTCTTGGAGATGATTATCAATATCCCATCAAGGGAATAGGAGAATCAAACTACAAGCTAGTTTCAGAAAACTCAATAACTATAAAGGACGTACTCTATGTATCGGGCCTAAAGAAGAACTTACTCTCCATATCAGCGTTAGACAAGAAAGGCTATAGAGTTTCCTTCATAGATGGAGAAGTTCTTATGTGGGCTAAGGGAGAAACCCTAAATGAAGCAATCGTCATCGGAAGTGAAGAAAATGGTTTATATAAGCTGAAGGGTCACCCAGAAACTGCTATGACCCATGCCATTGAAAACTCATGCGAACTTTGGCGTAGAGGATTGGCCCACATCAACTACAAGGCGCTACCTTACATATGGAAAGCTGTCACAGGTTTACCAGAACTCAAGGTTGATCAGGAAGGCATATGCAATGGATGTGCGCAAGGGAAGAACATAAAGACCCCCTTTCCAAAGAGGGACAACAAAGAAGAAGGAGCATTGGAACTCATCCATTCAGACGTGTGTGGCCCAATGCCATCATCCTCCACTAGCGGGTATGTATACTATGTATCATTTATTGATGATTATTCTCGTAAGACCTGGATATATTTCTTAAAATCTAAAGATGAAGTATTTAGTAAATTCAAGGAATTCAAAGCCTTGTTAGAGAATCTTTCCGAAAGAAAGATTAAGATACTCAGGTCAGATAATGGAGGAGAATATACCTCGAAGGAGTTTGTAAGCTTCTGCAAAGATGTTAGGATCAAGAGGGAACTAACTACTCCCTATAATCCCCAACAAAATGGTGTAGCTGAAAGGAAGAATAGAACGATTATGGAAGCTGTGAAGACCATGATTCACGATCAAGATCTTCCTATGTGCTTATGGGCAAAAGCAACTATGGAAACTGTTTATGTGAAGAACAAAGTATCCCATAGTGCACTTGGGTTCAAGACCCCAGAAGAGATGTTCACTGGAAAGAAGCCAGAGGTAAGCCATCTCAAAATATTTGGCTATCCAGTGTTTATCCATATACCAAAAGAGAAAAGAAACAAGCTGGAGCCCTCCAGAAAGAAGGGAATATTTGTGGGATACTGTGAGGTATCCAAGGCCTTCAG
>ML795977.1:51810-63097 GCA_009831015.1 Picea engelmannii
GGGGCCACCCACCTTTTCCAAATGGCTCAAAACAGTTTTCTGGCCATTTTGGCAATTTACTATTTTTAGCAGGTTTTCACTTCCGAGGCCATTTTGAGGGCCTAAATGAATTTTTTTCGAGATCGAGGTTCTCAATGATAGCCGAAAGAATGATTGAGCCCCCAAAATGAATCTCCTCGACGATACCTTTCCAACGAGCTATCACATGCCTAAAACGGAGATCGTATGCAAAAGTTACGACCCCAGGAAGTTGATGCACTAACTTACCCAAACGGGGCCCACATGACTTTTGGCGCTTCATCTCCTAGGGTTAGGTTTTTGGATGTCTAGGACTTTTGGCATTCCCGATTATTGTAAAAAGGCCTCCAGAGCCTCATTGTAACCATCTTCTTGCGAATGCGAGTAGCTGTCATATCTCTTCTTAAAGATAAGCTGCCACCATTCTAGCGAGTCTTTCACTCTGTATTTTTACAGTCTCTGTACATTTCTCTGATTAATAGAAATCGTGTATTACTGAATATCTGTGTTTATGGTTGCATCTCTGATACATTTCTGTTATATTATTGAATATCTGCAATATCTCTGTGCATTTCGTTATTATATCTCCACTCTCATTTCGTGCCGAAAATAATCCGGATCATGGACACTGCAAGATGCTTGCGTCTCGGTACTCCATGTCTGCAACCTAAGGACCTCGAGACATCACCTCCTTGGTTATCCCTAAGAGTTGGGGATAACATCTGGCTCCTACTTGGGGACATGTGCTCACCGTAGAGTGCATGAGAACCAAAACATCTCTTGGTATACCTGTGCATACACTAAAACAAAAACCATCAAATCTAGGGTGGTTCTATCACTCTTCATCCATATACATAAAAAATCCAAAAATGATTAATCTAGAAAAGAAAATATTAGCAATTTTTCAAAAACTTCTAAACTAAGAATGAAATCAATATGCAAATACAAAAAAATGATATATGAAATGAATTTAAACTAATATGATAAATCAAGATGAAAATGCAAGAAATCAAAATGAATTACCTACTTACCTGGGGGCCTTGGGGCCCTGAAGATCACGCGATAAATGATGTCAGTTGAAGTCATACAACTAGTGAAACCAGTTGATCATCCCATCAAAGTATACTCCTTTGTGCTTGATTATGTAAAAAACAAAGATAAGTCAAGCACATAATGATTGTGAGAATAAGTAGATATATAATCAATTGTGAAATGAAACTCATGGAGATGGGTGGGAGGGAGAAAATTTCGCTGGAAATAATATATGCAACTCTGATCATGCAAGGAATCCTTCCTGAAGTGATAGCCACAAACTCAATCAATCCTTCTCTGAAGGGGTATACTATATGTAGACGAAGGCTCATCTTCATCCTCTTGAACATAATCACTACTTCTTGAAGATCGAGAAGATATGAGTGGTCCTAAGAAGACCTCATGATTTCCCTAAGAAGAGGAAATGAGGTAAGGGACAAAGGTAAGGGACAAGCTCAATTGTAGGAAGAGAAAATCACACCCTCTTTATCTTCGAATCCCTGTAGAAATCCTCAATATGAAAGTACTTCCTCTTTGTAGAGTGAGCCTCTGATTGCTCTGAGGTGGCCATGTCCTAGTATTCCTCCAAAATTGAGGACACAAGTGGTCGAGAGTCCCCAACTAAATCTGTAATCATGTCATCATCAGGCTCTGAAACATATGAATTATATACGCATGAAAAGTAGTCCTCTGAATATGACAATTCAAACCCCTTTTATTAAGGGCTACCCTCAATGTCGTAAATGGGGTCTCTATCGTAAATGAGATGACCAAAATCCCACCTGCATTTTCCAGTCTGTATGAAAGTGTCTATATGCTCATGAACCATATGTAAAGGTTCTCTCACAAGACCATCAACAAAAGTGACCATCGCTTTGTCTTCGTGTGCAGGAGCAGTAAAGGCATGGATGTCTTCATCAAGTGTAAGGGAATATGCGAGTGATTCATCTTTGTCAAATGTATCATCCACTTCTTCAACATGAGAAAATTCATCGAGATCTTCTTGGTAACTTTCTTCATATGTCTGTTCTTCGAGCACTTCTTCATCTTCAAGGGAAAGAAATAACTCTCTTATGTGATTCATCATTTCCTTAGTAGCTTTACTGGAAACCTCTTCCTTTTCTATCTGTAAAAATGTGATCTTCGAGTTATAACAAGTTCTGGATGAGGGTTCATCCCATGGTGCCATATTTCCATTGACTGAAAAGACACCTCAATGGAGTCGCTAGATGAGATCAAGGCTCATCAAAGGATGGAAAGGGGGAAACAAATAAAGGTGGGTTCCGAGAAGGTGGAGTCGCTAGGTGAGCTTCAGGAAGAGCTCTCCAAAAAGGGAAAAGGGAACGTCCCTTGGGTGGAGTCGCCAGGCAAGATAGGGAAGAGGCTTTGTGATAGCTTTCCAAAGTGTCTTTAGGGTTGGGAAGAGGATTCAAAATTATTCTTGGCAACAATGCCAAAATGTTATCACAGAAGTTGTAGGTGGGGAAAATCCCGACCCAAGAACCAAATGGCGACATCTTTGAGAGAACCTACCCACTATCACCTTAGGCAGGTGTTCCTGTCACTTTATAGGTGAGATAGTCACCTCAAGGGGGGAATCCCGGTGACCCTGAGGGAATTGAGACAGATGGAAGGGAAGGAAGAGAAGTATCCTCCTAAAGGTCATTAATGGAAGACGAAAGTGGCTTTGATGACTCATCTCTGGATGGTTTAAGGTTTCCAAGCCTTTGGATACCTGCAAAAGTGTTTGTACTTGACCGAGACACAAGAAAATCCACACTTGCATATAATATGTTAGGTGGAAAAACAAGTTAATCTTGTTATCCCTAATTTTCAGCAACAAATCGATCAATATATCAACAATTATCTTATCCATGACAAGTGAAATAAGAGCTAGTAGAAGTGAATTTAAAAGCACAAGAGTTAGTCTAGAAAATGACTAAGGATTATCATGCACTTTGATATTTAAAACAAGGTTTTCATACAATATCTCTGTAGTAAAATTTATCAACCTTATGGTTGTAACATATAATGTATTAAAAAAAACAAATTACCCAATGAAACTTTGCCAAACGTTGAACAAAATGTGTAGTATAGCAAGTAGAACATGATGACAAAGTTTTAGCTTAAGTCTAGGGTTAGTTTGTAATTTGTTAGGGTTATAACAGTTAGGTTTTCTGCAGCTTTATGGCTGTAAGGTTAGTTTGTTAACAATAGAAATATTTAATAACAGAGAGGGGACGCCTCAATGAGGCAAGAGGGCCTAGGGCTCAAAGAACAAAATCCAAGTGAGAGAACTTCCAGATCTTGACATTTCACGTTTACCAAGGAAAAAATTTATTTCTGCAACGCAACAAGTGATGACTAGTGCCTTTAATGGTTGGGTTAATGGAGTCAGGAAAAAAATAATCTAGAGGTACTACCTTCCTTGGGGGTGTAAATCCTTTTACTCCCCAAGGCAAGTATCCCTAGCTAGGGTTTAGACTAAGACAGTGTATGCACTTATACTTCTCTTAGTAAATCCTTTCTAAATCAACAACACTTAAGAAAAATTATGATGAACACTAAGGTGGGGGCGTATTCCCTTATACTTCCCACCTAGCTCTAGCAAGATAAACTTGAATTGAAATACAAATGATAGCAGAAGTAGGTTTTCTTACCAATTCAAGGAAAAGTTGCTAAGTTAAATGACCACAATAGCAAGAGAAAATCCTTCCAAGGCTAGCACATGCTTCCACCAACCAATAACCAAGAAATATAGACACACAAGAGCACAAGAGACAAACAACCAAAGATAGCGAAAATTTCAGTCCAAGGCCTCTTCAAATGGGAGAGATATGTTCCAATGAGATTCATATGATCTCTTATTTATGAAAAATGTCTAACTCATAGTATTTCCACATAATTTAGGGTAAACCACAAGAATAGGGGTCAACATACTTAATCTTTCCCCTTTACAAAATAATATTAAACAATTCACTCTAAAATTTACTTTTTTTCACAAATGAAACCCTAAAACAAGAGGATGTCTCCCCATTAGGGGAAGTTTTGGCACTTTGAAGAAGTCGTTGGTGTAGTAGATGAATGGATAGGCCTCCAAAGGCCACTTGTCACTCATCCAAGTCCTCCTTATCATGGTCAAAGTATTATTCTCCTCAAAACGTCCATGTGTCAATGAACCATGTTTTCACTGCCAAACCCTAACCCGTCTAGGTGACATCAAGCCTTCAAAGATGACATTTTGCCTCTCCTAGGAAAAAAATTTAGCATGTGAGGGCTAGGCCATGTCATACATGATGTCTTCTAGGCATCCAAATGCATGTATCTGTCATCCATCATGCGGTCCCTTGGCATCCAACCTGTGGACTTGAAGCCCCATGGAAGCCCACACTAGGATTGTTCTCCAAAAAATGGCCACCAAGCAAGGTCCTACAAAGACAAATAAGCATTCCCTCCAAATATCTCAGGTCAAAATATCATGATGATTAAATAAAATCAATGAATGAGCCACCTAAGCATGCACATCAAATATTACCCTATCAAACAAGTAAGTTCTCAAAAACATTATGCAACTTGCGAAGATTGGGTATGGGAGGGTTGACGAGGTGTCCTATTGGATATATCTTTCCCTAAGTAAATGAATGTTTCTGAGGTGATCCCTCCCTAGACATGTGAAGTGGATGAAGTGGTCATGGGTCAAGACTCACTGGGCAAAGGGTTCATGACATACAAGGGGTTGTAGTATCTCATCTATGGTTTCCTTTGTAGAGTGTGTGGCACCTGCTTTTGCGAAGCACTTTTTCCAAGCCCATATTATTTCCATTCTTTTCTTCTTTATATTTTAAGGGATAAGTTGGAGGCCACTGTCCTGGCTTGGTGTCCAGGTAATGATAGTGTTACTCAAAAATACCTCGCGGAAATGAGAAGGCTGGCTTGTGATGAGATCCCCTTGCCCCTAGTCATGCAACTAAGAACCACTACCCTGGCTTGGTAACCAGATGATGGTAATGTCATACCGCTAAGTATCCATGATCATGATAGACCAGCTTGTGATGAGACTTCCCATCCTCCAACTAACCCTTATAGTATTCATTATCAATTATTTTGTAAGTCCCTCATTTGTTGTAGAGAAGTGTTTCATTGCTTTCTCTAGAATCCTTGGGTGAAGCATCTGGAAGTTTTATACTTAGGCTCTTATCCTTTTAGCCAACAATGACCCATTTGGGCCTTTATCCACTTCTTCCCATGAAATGAGGGACAACCCCTTCTTGGGTCAGTACACCCTAAAATCCCAAGAGACAAGGAAACATGATTTTAGGTGATGAAAAGTGGTAAGTATGGCTGGGAAAAATATGATGGATCGTCAAGGGAGTTTTCTAGTAGAAAATCCATTCCTGAGGAAGACGACTTATTAGGGAACAATGAAAACCACCAAGGTGAAACAGGGAAAAAATAATAATGTCCAAGCATATGTCATGAAATCTAAAACAACCTAAGATACAACATACTCAAAATGTGCCAAATATTGAAATGGCACTCACCATAATACCTTACTTGTACATCATGGAGAAAGGCCCATTGCCTTTCAGAAGCCAACTGGTGTGGTGGACACCATATGAAAATCCTCTATGGTGGTGAGAAGGGTCTCCATCTGTGCAAATGGATACTTGAAACTTCCTGCCTCTCGATACTCCATGTTTGTAACCTGAGGGCCTCGAGACATTGCCTCCTTAGTTATCCCTAAAAGTTGGGGATAACAATGACCCATATTTTCACTTGGAGGGTCACTCCCATGCTTCATGGATGTGCCTTGACTTTAGGTATGGACATGTTCAATATTTGGAGACATATTTCAAGGATTTATGGACATCATTTGAGCATTTTTGGAGCACATTTTGTTGAAGTCGTTCCCTTCTATGAGGGTTTTAACAATGTAAATCATCATTTAGTTGTATTTTTGACTTAGTCTCCAGTTTGTGTGGATGAAAAGTCATTTTGTTTTATTCCTTAGCCTAATTTTGGGGAGTAAAGAGTGGAGAGGAGTTGAGAGCCTCATCTAAAAATATAGACACTCCTCTCACTCATTTTGGTTGTGAATTGTTGGATATTATTCTTGGAGAAATTTAATAGAAGATATTTTCTTGGTGTCAATTATGGGAGCTCTATCTTTCTTGGTTTTATTCTTGGAAAAATTTAAAGACTATTGTGATTATTCAATATTCTACATAAACTAGAAATATCGATCCACTAAGGAGTTATCAACTGTTTGGAGGGAGGACATCTAGAGTTTGTATCTCTTCCTTCTCCTCTAAAACGATTTGGTAAGTGTTTGTCTCTTGTTTTGATTAGTTCTATGCTCCTTGGAAAGGGTTTCAAGTATTCTTTTGAAGTCTTTTGTTGATCTTATTGGTGAAGGCTATTCCCTTGGGGAAACCCTTCTTCTAAGGCATTGGTTATCATAATTTGTCTTGATTATCAAGAGACTACTAGACTTTTGGCCCTAGTCTCTAGTTCTAATCCATAAATGAGGACAATTGATTTTTAGAGGGGCATACTTGTTGACCCCATAAGCCCTAGATCTATGGAGATAAGGATAATCCATAACTCCCAACATTCACCAACCAAAACCCTAAATTTCCAATTATTTCTTTATAATACAAAAACAGAATAAAAATATAAAATATATAAACCTTAAAAAATATTTATTTCATTTTCTAGAATAAAGTTCAAGATTTACTTTTACTTTCTAGACATCCTCATCCAAGGGTTTGTGCTAAATTGATGATTTTCTAACCCTAGGAGGAAAATCATCCCTATTGTATTGTGTCTCATTGTTTTATCTAACATTCTTGTGGTTGATTTAAGGTTTTTCTCAATTTTGGAAATTAATTACAAAATCAGAATTGGTGAAACCCTATAGCTAGGGTTTGACCCTAAAAGGTGAAATATAACCCTACTCTAGTTTATATTTCACTTTGGAATTGTTTATTAAGTTTATCTAAGGTATTTTAATGGTGAAATTCTTCTCCTAAGTAGTTCATTGCTGTTATATTTCATTTTGGAGACTTTTGATGAAACCCTATGGGGATTCACCTCCATCTTTGCAAGATTTAAGTAATTTTTTTGGATAATATTCAATTGTTGATCTATAAAATATCATGGATATTCCGCTGGCACTGTTCATCACAATAGATCTAATAAAATACTAAAACCTTTACTGTTAAGGTTATTTTTCGTTTAGATCTCCAAAATACGTAGTTATTGATTTTTTGCTTATGCATGAAATAGACTAAATGTGGAAAATAAAGAACAATAAAAAAAAATCACACCATCCACAAATAAACAGAAGATATGACCCGAGAAACCCAATACTGGAGAAAACCCAACTGCAAAGTGAGGTTGCTCTACTCCTCTCTTTTCTCTGGTATAGAAATGATGCAAGTACAAAAAAAAGGCACTCTCTCTGGAGTTTCCTTTGAATCATGGCCTTTATGGCTACTACATAATATTTCCTCCTATGTTATTTTCATAGAATACCACTCTCATATGTTTTTCTCAACTATGGAACAAGATACAATGCAAAAGAATAGAATCCCTTATCCTCTTAGTGGTCTGATATTTAACATAGCCCAATATCCATCTAGGGATAGGTTTTTCACTTTCTCAACTCTAAATTGTGATAGGGTTTTGGAACTTCTAGAATATTCTTGAAATTATTGACATGGCTATCCCCATATGCATAAGTAATGGGGTCTTCCATGGGATCCTCTCGTACCATGGTGGTCAACACGATAGGTCAATGTGCAAGAGACATAAATTTTTCATATGAACTCCGATTGGCGCACAGTCTGCACCATTGGAAAGGTGTCAGTGTAGAACACCATCAAGGGTGTGTACACAAGTTTTGGACATCAGAACCCCAAAAAATGTCATTTAATGCTTCAAATAGCTCTGGAAGGTTCTGGACCTCAATTTTCCAAACTGGGACCTGCCACTAAATGATCGTGCAAGTTGATTCCTCCAATGATTTCCACTCTAAAAGCATCGAGATAGATGACAAATAATATAGTGATCCAATCTAGATTATACCTCCCCATTTAGGGACGATTTTGGTCCCCAAAAGATTTATTGAATGAGGCGAGAAACATTTTCCTCTACCTTATCCCTGGAGTACCACTTTGCTTTGCTTGGAAGTTGTCCTTTCAACCCAATATGCCAAAGGTCATGCTTCCCCTGTCTTTTAGTTTTGGACCGCTTTTGAAAAAATGTGTCCTCTACTAACTCTTCCTGATCATCTAGTGCTAAGTCCTCTATGTAAGGTAGGACCTGCTTCTCCTCCTGATCCAACATGGAAGGCTCATAGAGTTTGAGATTATTCACATTCACTACCAAGTAAATGCACATATATGGGTGTAGAATGAGTCTGTAGGTATTATCTCACACCTTTTTCAATACCTCAAAAGGACCATACCGTAGAGCCTTGATATTCTTACTAGGACCTTGTAGCCTTTCCTTATTCAATTGTAACCAACTCTGTCTCCCACTCTAAGTGTTTTCTCTGTTCTGTGTTGGTCATGTCTAGCCTTGTAATTTTCCTATGACTTATTCAATGTCTCCTGTACTTGCAAATGGATCTGCTTGATCTTCTCAACAAATATTTCCATCTTTAATGCATCTCTTGTGAGGTCCTCTATCACTCTTTCTTGTTGTCCATATACAATTGGTTCGGGGGGAATCCCTCGAAGGAAAAATTGCCTTGTAAATGTATATTGTAATTTGAGAGTAAATATGGACTGTTCATTATAAGGTCACATATCTGACGATAGAAGTTATGTTAGGGTTTTTTTCCCTAGAAGGAAACCCTCTTTTTATGAGGGAAATGTATTGCAACTATGATATCATTGCGAATATTGTATTTAAGAGAATAGATTGTGAGAGAAAGAAGAGGAAGTTACAATGGGTGTGTTGTAGGTTATATCCCTTCATTTGTTGGATAATAATAAAGGAAGGACATGGAAATTAATCTAGTGGACGTAGCCCACACTGGGTGAACTACATATATCTGTGTCTCTATTGTATTGTGTATCTTCTGTATTTTATTTGTGATTTTATTTTATTTTATTGCTCCACGATCCTGTTTTATTAACAACTGGTATTAGAGCGAATGGTAACTCATAGGAAAAGAGGGTTCCTAGTTCAAGTGGGAGCAATGGTGGAAGATGGAAAATTTAGGGTCGAGATATTTAACGGCCAAAACTACCAGTTATGGAATATGCAGATGGAAGATTATTTATATCAGAAGGATCTATTCCTACCATTGGGTGGAATAAAAAATAAGTCAACGACCATGAAGGATGAAGAATGGGAGGTTCTTGACAGAAAGGCACTAGGAACGATACGACTGAGCCTGAAAACGTCGATGGATTTCAATATTTCGAAAGAAAAGACAAGAAGGAGATGATGGATGCATTGGCTAAACTGTATGAAAAACCCTTGGTGTCCAATAAGGTATTTTTGATGAAGAGATTATTTAATATGAATATGTCAGAAGGTGGTTCTGTTGCAGATCATTTAAATGAATTTAATACGGTTACTAATCAACTAAGTTATGTAAAAGTGGACTTTGATGATGATGTTAGGGATTTTCTAATCTTGTGCTCATTGCCAAAAAGATGGAATGTCTTGGTCATGGATGTAAGTAACTCTGTCTCTGGTTCAAACACTCTAAAATTTGATGATGTTGTTGGTGTTATCTTTAGTGAGGAAATGCGATGGAAAATCACAGGTGAGACATCAGGTAATGCATTAATCATGGAGAACAGGGGAAGACAAAATGATAGAGGAAAGGGATCAGGAAACCACAAGAATTCTAGGAAGGGCAGATCCAAATCTAGTCTGGAAAAGATAGAGTTATGGAATTGTGGGAAGAAAGGACATCCGAAGAAATACTGTAGAGATCCAAAGAAACAAAGAGATGGACAACGAGAGAAAAACGAAGAAGAAAATGTAACAGGTGATGTGTTACAATATGCTTTGATTCTTTCTGTACATAATATTTCCGAGTCTTGGGAATTAGATCTAGGGGATTCATTTCATGCCACACCCCATAGGAAACATTTTCTAGATTATGTTCAAGGTGATTTTGGATAGGTTCATTTGGCTGATGATGCACCATGCAAAATTGTTGGAATGGGAAAGGTAAAAATAAAGAAAAGGAATGGAAACCAATGGTTGTTGAAAGAGGTAAGACATGTTTCATATCTAAGGAAAAATATAATTTCAACACGACATTTGGCAAGTGAAGGTTGTATATCCATATTTAGAGATAAGGTGTGGAAGACCATTAAAGGATCACTGGTGATAGCAAAAGAAAAGAAGGTAGGTAGATTGTATTTATGTACTAGTAATACTGACTCTTCTATCTCTTTAGCTTCTACAGGAGTGGATACAACACTATGGCATCATAGGCTTGGAAACATGAGTGAGAAGGGGATGCAGATACTTCACAAAATAAATTTGTTTCCATATATTAAAAAAAATGATTTGGATTTCTGTGAGCATTGTGTTTATGGAAAACATAAGAGAGTCAGATTTCTCAGAGTCGGAAAATAAAAGAAGAGTGAAAGGTTAGAGCTTGTGCATACAAATGTATGGGGACCAAATCAGGTATCATCTCTTAGTGGATCTCATTATTATGTTACTTTTATTGATGATGCTATTAATGTTTAAGCCATTATTATAGTTCTTTGCATTTCAATAGATAACAACAACATAAGACAAGATCACTAATAAATACATAATCACAAGAGACACAACATTTATCCTGGGAAGCCCTCTAGGGGAAGAAAACCCAACAAAACTTCCTTATTATAGATAGCCAATACAATGCCAAGAGATAACTTAATCTAATACATAAGATTCTCTCCCAAAGATGTGCCACTCTTTCTCTCTCTTCTCCAACTGCAGTTTCGAAACTTGTCTCTCAATGAGAAAGTGAGGTGTGTCTAAGTGAGGCGCTAGCCTCCATATTTATACTAAACTAGCACGTGTGAAGTGTCTCTTCACTAGCAGGGCCAACTTCTTAATCTGGGTGGTTATAACTGTTGAAATAATGTAACTGCGAAGGGCATTCTTATTATTTTGTTATTGGATTAAATCCCCATTGTGGATTAATCATGTCATTATTATTATTTTTATTATTAGGTTAAATCCCCATTGAGGATTAACCAAGTCGGTA
>ML795977.1:68157-81715 GCA_009831015.1 Picea engelmannii
GCTGGGTTTTCTTCCCCTAGAGGGTTTCCCAGGATAAATGATGTGTCTATTGTGGATGTGTATTTCTCAGTGATCTTGTGGTTATTATGCTCTTATCTTTATGAAATGCAAAGAACTATAATATCAGCATAAAACATTAACAATAACCACCTTTATTATATTCCGGGGCCTCTTTGATATATTATGGGGCCAACTTCTTCTTTTTTCTATTACAATTATATTATGACCAATCCGTAAAAGGGGATTTTGTCCTTTTACAATAATCGACATGATCAATCCACAATGGGGATTGAGCCAATGAATAATATATCAAATAATAATAAGAATACACTTTGCAGTTACATTATTTCAACACTCCCCCTTAACAAGAAGGGTATTCTTCAACAACATCAGGCGAGAGAGAGGACAACATCATCAACAACATCAAGTGGGTGAGAGGAAAACATCATCAATATCATCTTGGAACACTGACTGACGTATCTATAAATCATCAAAAGTTTTCTTCATTGACAACATCATCATTCTCAAAGGAGTGCAATCATCATCTACATCACTATGTATTAGTATAAAAATAATATATCATCATCATTACAACACGAGGCTGACTCATCATAATACATGACTAGCTTTACGTCACAACTGTCAAGCTGGAAGCTCAGTACTCGTCTTGATACTAGATTGGCTTTATGTCACAACTTCTTAAACTGGAAGCATAGTACTAGTCTCATCTCAATGTCTTGCTTTACGTCACAACACTTAAGCTGGAAGCGAGATACTAGAATGGCTTTACATCAAAACTGTCAAGCCGGAAGCACAGTACTAGTCTCATTACATCGTCTTTCTTTACGTTACAACCATCAGGTTGGAAGCAAGGTACTATACTGGCTTTACGTCACAGCTGTCAAGCCAAAATCACAGTACTAGTCTCATCTCGACATCTTGCTTTACGTCACAAAAATAAAGATGGAAGTAAGATACTCATCATGCTTTATGTCACAACAATCAAGCTGGAAGTAGGATACTAGATTGGCTTTATGTCGCAGCTGTCAGGCTGAAAGTACAGTTCTAGTCTCATCACATAGTCTTGCTTTACGTCACAGGAATAAAGCTGGAACCAAGAGATGTCTTATCACATCAACTACTCCCCCTTTCGAGGAAGGTCCTTTTGGACTATACCAAGCTTATCTTGAAAGTGCTCAAACTTTACATGAGATAGAAGCTTGGTCAACACATCAACAACTTGTTCATCCATGCTAACGTACTAGAGATTTATGGCTCCTCTCTACACCATGTCATGGATGTAATGATATCGGATCTCTATGTGCTTCAACTTGTCATGGAATACAAGATTCTATGTCATCTTTATGTAGCTCTGGTTGTCACATAGGATCATGGTTGCTTCCATCTCTAGGTCAAATAGACCGGTCAACAACTTTCGAAGCCATATAGCTTCACAGCTGGCAGAACATGCATCAATGTATTCTGCTTCTGCTGTATTGAGAGCAATGCTGGATTGCTTTCTACTCTGCCATGAGATCATGGCTGATCCGAACTTGAAACAACATCCTGAAGTTCTTTTCCTGTCAGAAACACTTCCTGCCCAATCTGCATCAGTATATCCACTCAATGTGAAATCATGATCTCCATCATAGCTGAGACCACAATCTATTGTACCCTTAAGGTACCTCATCACATGTTTTTCATCCACTAGGTGAACATGTCTAGGTTCTACCAGACAATGACTCAAGGTGTTCACGGCAAAACAAATGTTTGGTCTGGTGCTCGTCAGGTACATCAACAATCCAATAATCTGTCTGTACAACGTGGCATCAATCAATTCTGACGAAGTGTCGACCAACATCTTCAGCTTCACTTCCATGGGTGTATTCATGGACTTGCATTCCAACATGTCGAATCTCTTCAAGATTTCGACTGCATACTTCCCTTGGTTAAGGAAGATCATCTCTGGACTCTGCCATACCTCAATACCTAAGAAATAATGCATTAGGCCAAGGTCTTTCATTTCAAATTCTGAGGCAAGTCTCTTCTTACATTCAGTGATGAGCTTTTCTTCTCGGTTAAGAATAAGTCATCCACATATAGTAGTAATATCACAGGCTCATCGTTCATAACCTTGAAGTAGAGGTTAGAATCTGCTTTACTCTTGGTAAAGCCCAAGCTCGTCAGGAAACTATCTATCCCACCATACCAAGCTCTAGGAGCTTGCTTCAATCCGTACAATGATTTCTTCAACTTGCAGACATGAGACTTCCTGTCTTCAACTTCAAATCCTTGAGGTTGCTCTATATACACTTGCTCTTCGATGACACCATTTAGGAAAGCTGTCTTTATGTTCATCTGGTGCAACTTCCACTTCATATTAGCTGCAAGGGCTATGATGGTTCTGATCAAAGTGTATCTGGCTACAAGAGCGAATGTCTCTTCATAGTCAATGCCTTCTTTTTGAGAAAAGCCCCGAGCGACGAATCTTTCTTTATACTTTTCAATACTTCCGTCAACAACATGTTTTATTTTGAAGAGCCATTTGGAGGATACCATGTCTTTACTCTTCGGTTTGTGAACTATTTACCATACATCATTCTTTATTATGGATTGGTATTCCTCTGTCATGGCATCTTCCCATTCTTTCATCTGAATGGATTCTTCAAAGCAGGTAGGCTCCTTCTCTAGGATGTCTCACATCAAAGTCGTATAACTTGAGAATTGCTTTAGTCATTTCACTTGTCTTGTGGTTCCTTGGGGAACACCATACTTCTCTCCATATTGAATGATCTCTCTAGCCCAAGTTGACTTTCTTTTATGGAGGATCGTCATCTGAGGCGGTTCTTGAAATTCTACTATATCATGATCTTCTGGAATTTCTTCATCAGGGGAAACTACGTCTTCCTTCACTGGTTCTGCAACTCTGGGAACCTCCCTCATTGATTTTGCAGTTATGGGGATTACAGGTTCTTCTTCACGTATTTCTTCAAGATGGCATCTTCTCGATTTCTTGAGCGCTGCATCTTCATCAAAGGTCACATCCCTGTTGATCTCAATGTGGCGGTGACCTGATATATAGATCCTGAAGGCCTTGGAGACCTTACAATATCCCACAAATATTCCCTTCTTTCTTGAAGGTTCCAACTTATTTCTCTTTTCTTTCAGAATACGTATAAAACTTGGGCATTCAAATATTTTGAGATGGCTTACCTCTGGATTTTTTCCGGTGAACATCGCTTTCGGGGTCTTGAACCCAAGTTCACTATGGGATGATCGGTTTTGCACATAAACGACTTTCATTGCTGCTTCTTCCCATAAGCACATTGGAAGATCTTGATCATGGATCATAGTCTTCACAACTTCCATTATCGTTCCGTTCTTTTGTTCAGCTACATAGTTTTGTTGAGGATTATAGGGAGTTGTGAGTTCCCTCTTGATCCCAACATCTTTGCACAAGCTCACAAACTCTTTTGAGGTATATTCTCCTCCATTATCTTACATGAGTATCTTGATCTTTCTTTCAGAAAGATTCTCTATTAAGGCTTTGAATTCCTTGAACTTGCCACTAATGGAGGATGATGGCATTGGGCCACATACATCTGAATGAATGAGCTCTAGGACTTCTCCTGCTTTGCTGTCTCTCTTCGGAAACGGGTTCTTGATGTTCTTCCCTTGTCCACATCCATTGCACACACCTTCATGGTCAATTTTGAATTCTGGTAGACCTGTGACAACTTTGCATATGTATGGTAGTTCCTTGTAATTGATGTGAGCTAATCTTCTATGCCAAAGTTCACATGAGTTTTCAATGGTGTGGGTCATGGAAACCTCTGAGTGACCCTTTGGCTTATACAAGCCATTTTCTTCTTTTCCAATGATGATTGCTTCATTTATGGTTTCTCCTTTAGTACGTTTCCTTCGGCAACCTTCACTATTACTTCCCTATGACCTGGAACAAGGTCAACAAAACAATAAGCAAGAGTAATATCCTTTTGATAATATAAAACAATAACATGAACAATCACCACATTAGCTCCTTTAGAGCTATCACTTGTAACTTGTCTGAAGCAAAGATTAAAGGTAAGGAATATGATATGAGATGAGGTCAACACTCCCATAGTGTTATGATCAAACATTCCTCCATGGCAACCTGGAACTAACACACGAGATTCTTCCTAGAGGAGGTGTTAGTTGTATCAGACAAATGATTACGTTAAGCATTTACCTCTATATGCTCACATGCTATCAAGTATGATACTTTACAAAGATTGCTATCTCAACTATATTCATCAACTTTTTCATGTGTACCTTTGAATCTTATTAACTTGATTAATCAAACACGGGGCCTTATCCTCATGAATAAGTGCTTTCTTTTCTTCTGAGTCTCCTTCACTCAAGATGACGAGTGCTTTCTTCAACCTGTCTTTTGTACTAAGACAATACACTATCTTGACATAAGGTTGGGTTAGAGGATAAGTTCTATGATCTCAACTTTAACATAGCTTCAACATGAAACACTGATCAAGACAATGTCATAACAAATAGATGCATATCAGAATAATCACACCTGGGTTGCATCATTCCTCTGAATGTCTTGGATCTTGAAATCCTTCTGGATCCATGGAAAGATATCCCTTCTCCTGCAAATACTCTTTAAAGTTTAACCATTTAAACATATGTGAGTACATACCTCTGATAACATTTGCAGGTAGTGGCATCATCTGGTAGCAACGATAATCATTACCAACTCTTAAAAACTTCAAGGGTGACTACAACTGGTAGTACGGATGCAACTGCAACTGGTACTACAACTACAACTAATTCTGAGATTGCAACTACAACTGCAACTTAGGGTTTTATGAGGAAACCCTAATTTTTCAAACTTCGAATTTTGAAATTCCGATATAGGGGATAGATGCGCTGAGCTGAGGCGAGTAAGATGGTGCTGTCAGATTTTTGAAAATCCAACTTTTACCCCCTCAAACTTGATCTATGGATTTCTGGACTGGTTCTTCTGGTTTTCTGGTACTTATGGTACTCTGGTACTTCTGGTACTCTGGTTTTCTAGTACTTTGTGAAACTAGGGTTTCCCTTTCCAAGAGATCTAGCCATTGAAAATGTGTGCTGAAGGTGCCAAAATGATCCTTGGGGGAGGGCGCACTTTTCTAGATGGTTTTAGGGATGAAATACCTCACCAACAAAATCCCTAATTTGCATGTACGACAATAGTGACGTTTTTCACTTTTCTCTTGTGAAAGATGCTCTCTTCAGCTTGGCTCTGATACCATGTTAATGTTTAAGCCATTATTATAGTTCTTTGCATTTCAATAGATAACAACAACATAAGACAAGATCACTGAGAAATACACAATCAAAAGAGACACAACATTTATCCCAGGAAACCCTCTAGGGGAAGAAAACCCAACAAAACTTCCTTATTATAGATAGCCAATACAATGCCAAGAGATAACTTAAGCTAATATAGAAGATCCTCTCCCAAAGATGTGCCACTCTTTCTCTCTCTTCTCCAATTGCAGTTTCGAAACTTGTCTCTCAATGAGCAAGTGAGGTGTGTCTAAGTGAGGCGCTAGCCTCCATATTTATACTAAACTGGCACGTGTGAAGTGCGTATTCACTAGCAGGGACAACTTCTTAATCTGGGTGGTTAAAACCACCTTTATTATATTTCAGGGTCTCTTTGATATATTATGGGATCGACTTCTTCTTTTGCCTATTACAATTATATTATGACCAATCCACAAAAGGGGATTTGGTTCTTTTACAATAGCTGACATGATCAATCCACAAAAGGGGATTTGGTTCTTTTACAATAGCTGACATGATCAATCCACAATGGGGATTGATCCAATGAATAATATATCAAATAATAATAAGAATACACTTTGCAGTTACATTATTTCAATAGATGCAACTAGAAAAACTTGGGTTTATTGCTTTTAAAAAAAATCTGATGTTTTTGATACTTTTAAGAGATGGAAATCTTTGGTTGAGATTGAGACAGGAAAAAAGGTTGAAGTGTCTTAGATCAAACAATGGAGGTAAATATTGCAACAAGTAGTTTGATGATTACTGTTCATACCATGGTATTCATATAGAGAATATAGTTCCAGGAACACCACAAGAAAATGGTGTGTCAAAAAGGATGAACAAGACAATCATGGAGCGTGTAAGGAGTATGAGATTTCATGCTGGTTTTCCCGTACAGTTATGGGAAGATGTTGTAGATACTGTTGTTTACTTAATAAACAAAGGACCTTCAAGCTCTTTGGATGGTAGAATTCTAGAGTAGTCATGAACAGGTAAAAAGGTAAACTATTATTTTTTGAAGACTTTCGGTTGTGAAGCATTTGTCCATATTGATAAAGAAAATATAACACAACTTGAGGAAAAATACAAGAAGTGTACCTTTATTGGATATAGTGTCAATGATTTTGGTTATCGCTTATGGGATTATGAAAATCACAAAATAATTAGGAGTAGAGATGTCATATTCAATGAGAAGATCATGTTCAAAGATTAGTTGCAGGGAAAGATACAAGAAAAAAACAACCCAGAATACAGAGTGCTTGATGAGATCACTGAAAAAGAAATTCCAAAGGTACCAGAAAATCAAAATGTACAACAATAGGAGCAACACGTACCTCAAATTCGTGCAAGTGTTGTTAGAAGATCTACTAGGTTAAGTAGACCCCCTGAATGATATTCTCTTTCATTGTATTATTTATTGTTGACTGATTCTGGTGAACCAGAATGTTATGAAGAGACAACGAAGGTAGACACTAAAAAGAAGTGGAAGAAAGACATGAAAGAGGAAATGGATTCCCTGGTAAATAACCAGACTTGATATTTGGTTCAGTTGCGTGTAGGAAAAAGTGCATTTCAAAATAAATGGGTTTACAAGTTGAAGGAAGAAGATGGAGAAAAAAAGAGGTACAAGGCTAGAATTGTTGTAAATGGGTTTTCACAAAAGAAAGGTATAGATTTTGATGAAATATTTTCTATTGTTGTTAAAATGACTTCAATTAGGACTATTTTAAGTCTTGTGGTAGTAGAAGATTTGCATCTTGAACAATTAGTTGTAAAAACAACTTTTGTCCATGGGGATTTGGAGGAAGAGATTTATATGCATTAGCCACAGGGGTATGGGGTCAAAGGGAAGTAGAATTTGGTATGCAGGTTGAAGAAGAGCATGTATGGCCTAAGGAAAGTTCTAAAGTAGTGATATTTTAAGTTTGACAAGTTTATGATAGAACAAGGTTATAGTAGATATCATTCTGATCAATGTGTTTATTTTAAAAAGATAAAAAATGGAAGCTATATTATATTTTTATTGTATGTAGACGACATGATTGTTGTAGGGTCTAATATGGAGTATATAAATGTTCTCAAGAAGAAATTAGCTAATTCATTTGCGATGAAAGATTTGGGTGTTGCAAAGAAAATCCTTGGTATGAGAATAACAAGAGACAAGAAAAATCACAAATTGACATTGTCTCATGGTGAGTACATAAAGAAGGTGTTGGAGAGGTTTAGAATGCACAATTCAAAACCAGTTAGTACACCTTTAGCCAGTTATTTCAAATTAGCTAAGGAAATGTGTCCCAAGACACAGGAGGATATAAAATACATGTTCATGGTCCCTTATTCATCAACAATTGGTAGCTTGATGTATGCGATGTTTGCACAAGACCAAATATTGTACATGCAGTGGGAGTTGTGAGTAGGTATATGAACAATCTAGGTAAATAACATTGGGAGACAATAAACTGGAGTCTCATGTATTTGAGAGGTACTGCTACTCACACATTAAGTTTTGGAGGTTCAGACATTGTTCTACAAGAATATGTTGATTCAGATATGGAAGGTGATAAAGATAGCAGGAGGAACACCACAGGGTATGTTTTTACTATAGGTGGAACAACAATAAGTTGTATTTCGAAACTTCAAAATGTTGTTTCACTTTCAACAACGTAAGCATAATATGTTGATGCTACAAAGGCTAGTAAATAAATGATTTGGTTACAGAGTTTTATGGAGGAATTGGGAAAGAAGTAGGAGAATAATAGGTTGTTCTGTGACAATGAGAGTGCAATTCATCTTTCAAAGAAATCATCCTTCCATTCAAAGACTAAACATACATAAATGAGGTACCATTTCATACGATCCGTTTTGGAAGATGGATATTTGAAGTTGGAAAAGATACACACTAGCCAAAATCTTGTAGACATGTTAACAAATGGAGTAACGAGGGAGAAACTGAGTTCTTGCTTAGTTTCAGTTGGTCTTCAAGAATGAAGGTGAAGATGAGAAATTTTCTAGGTCCAAGAAGGATCATATTCCAACAGATACAACAACGGTGGAGTTGTTGAGATCAGTCTCCAAGTGGGAGATTGATGGTTGTGGAGCCTGCTTATATTCCTGATTCAGAGGTCTTTGTTTTCAGCCGTGTTTATACCCCATGAAGACTTTACACCCCAAAATAATGTACACTCGTCCATGTGGGGGAATGCAGTGGGGGATTTCCCCTCCTATGGGGTCCAGGGGAAAGCGTGGGTTCGGGGGTGAAGCCCCTGAAGGAAAAATTGCATTGTAAATGTATATTGTAATTTCATAGTAAATATAGAACGTTCATTATAAGGTCGCATATCTGACGATAGAAGTTATGTTAGGGTTTTTCCCTTAGAAGGAAACCCTCTTTTTATGAGAGAAATATATTGCGGCTATGTATCATTGCAAATATTGTATTATGAGAGAAGAGATTATGAGAGAAAGAAGAGGAAGTTACAACAGATGTGTTGTAGGTTGTATCCCTTCATTTGCTGGATAATAATACATGAAGGACCTGACAATTTCTCTGGTGGATGTATCCCACACTGGGTGAACCACGTATATCTATGTCTCTATTGTATTGTGTATCTTCTGTGTTTTATTTCCGTATTTGTTTTATTTATTGCTCCACTATCCTATTTTACTAACAGATCTAAGGGTGAATGTGACAAATACCCAAAGCATGTTTCAAAAGGTGACTTACCAGTAGAAGTGTATATAGATCATATTTTCTTCCTATGTCTTCAAATGCTTATGATTGCAACCCCTCTAAAGATGCACCAAAGTCTTGTTGACTACTTTTGTCTGCCCATTTGTTTGTGGATGGAATGTTGTAGACCTCTTCAACTTAGTTTCCATCTTCTCCCACAATATAGTTCAAAATTCACTGAGAAATCTAGTATCTCTATTTGAGATGATGATCTTTGGTATCCCAAAGTGCACCTAGACCTGTTCAAAGAACACGTTCATTTCTTCCTGTTCCTTGATGGTATTTTTACAAGGTATGGAAATGCACATTTTGATGAACCTGTCAACTACCAAAAATAAATAGTCATGTCCTTTCCATGTGGTTGGTAAAACTTCCACAAAATCCATGGAAATGATTTTCCAAGGTCAAGTGGGTATAGGTAAGGGATGGTATAAACCTTGCTTCTTGTTACTTGTCTTAATGGTACACAAAATTAAACATCCTCTAATATACCATGCTACATCTTCTTGCATTCTGGGCTAGTACATATACCTTTGTAAATTGACAACCGTCTTCCCAACACAAAAATTTCCTGCAACCTTGGAGGTGTGAGCCTCTCTGATAAGTTGCAGTCGTTTACTTTTAGGGACAAATATCTTGATAAGCTTGTAGAGTAAACCATTCTGGAAATGATAGTCATCCTTGTCGTCACCTTATTATATATGAATTTGTCCTTATAGCTGCCGAGACACATCCTTCAAGTCCTCATCCTCTGTGTATGACTCTTTGTATGCATCATGGGTAAAAGGCTCCATGTGCATAAGAGTTCCCAAGGTTGTAATATTGGATGTGAGTGGGTGTGAAAGCATGTCTGACAACCTATTTGTGCTACCCTTCTTATACTTTATGACCAAATGATTTTTTTTTAAAAACCCCATCCACTTGTAATGCCTAGTTTGTTGTAGCTTACTCTGGGCCTACAAATACTGTAGTAGTTGGTGATCTGTGTGGATGATGGTATTTGTTCCCATCATATAATGCTTCCATTTTTTGACAGTTTGTACCAAGGCATAGATCTCCTTGTCATAGGTAGGGTAGTTGAGAATTTCCCCATGAAATGATTCAAAATGATAGCAGATGAGCCTTCCTCCTTGCATCAATACTTCTCCCATGGAATACCCACTTGCATATGTCTCCACTTTGAAGGGATTCTGCAAGTTTGGTAGTGCGAGCATTGGTGCTTGACTGATATTTATTTTCAAATAATCAAATACCTTATGCTAATTCTTCCCCCACTGGAAGCTGTTACCATTGGATGTTATGGTGTGGAGTGATGAAACTATCACTGAAAATGAAGCTACGAACTTTTGCAAGTATTGTGTTGCCCCCCCAAAAATCCTAACTTCAGTGAAATTTGTAGGAACTGGCCATTTCATGATGGCCTTCATCTTTGCGGGATCTATCTTGAGCTCCCATCCACCGATCACATCCCAAATACACCAAATACTACTAAACAAACTCACATTTCTTGAGATTGGCTAACAACTGGTGTTTTTTCAGAGTCTCTAACACCTGCATAAGATGTGATATGTGCTCCTCCCAGGTAGTGCTATAAACCAATATATCATCCAAATAGACAATAACAAATTAATCTAGAAAATGACATTAAACATCATTCATTAGTCACATAAATGTAGCTGATGCGTTGCATAAACCGAATGACATAACCAACCACTTTTACAAACCTTAATTTGTCTTGAAGGAAGTCTTCCAAGTATCTTCTTCTTTGACTTATACTGGCGATATTATGATTTCAAATATAGATTAGTGAAGTACTTGGCATACTGCAATTGGTCCAACAGATCATCGATCCTTGGCAGAAGGTACCAGTTCTTTAGCGTAATCTTGTTCAATGCCCTGTAATCAATACAAATTCTCCAAGTCCCATCCTTCTTGAACACACTTATGATGAGTGAACCACAAGGTGATGTACTTGGTTGAATCACACAGCTCCAACAACTGTTGCAATTTCTTCTTCACTTCATTTGCTTCCAGAAAAAATTGTCTATACAACCCAATATTCGGTAATGGGGAGTCTGAAAACAACTGTAGTTCATGCTCCACTGCCCTCTTGGGTGGTAGTCCTTTAGGATCCTTGAAAACTCCTCCAAATAATGTTTCTTCTCTTTATTACACCCCTCCAGGGATTCCTTCTCTCATTGACTCATCATCAAGCTGATTTTCTCTTAATAAAAGAAAGACATATTTATTACTAGAACTAATCAACTTCTTGGCTTGGTTGGAACTTACTAGTGAGATCTTTGACTTGCCTTTATGTTCTTTAATGATGTAGGAATTCCCATCCTTGATTAGTCGATACTAGTTGGCTCTCTGCATGAAGATTGCATCCCTCATATACATGTAGGGGCTTCCAAATATTACATCAAAGGGTACTATGTCCAATTACACTTCATCAATGAAATCATAACTTACAACACATTTAATCTAACACCATTTCATTACCCTTATCTTTTCATCCTTGTTTACCCAACCCAATAGTTAGGGGCTAGGATGATCATGAACCTCCAATCCAAGCTTGCTGACCAGATCCGCTGCTATGAGATTAACTTGTGAACCAAAGTAAAAAATAACATTTATCTTGGTCTTCTTGACCTGAATATTGATGTGGAAGAGCTTAGTCACATCCTTCTCTTCCTGGTGATGAAGGGTATTCATATTCACCTCCTTCTGTACATATGTGAAGACAATATTTTCATCCACATCCAAGCTACTTTCAACTTGATTGCTTGAATCTCTGGCTAGAAGGTTTTTTTCTTTCCATCCTTGCGATTCTTCGGGTTCAACTCTGGATGTAGTTTCCACCATTTTCCCTCGGTGTGGCCATCAATGTTGCAATGATTTCAATGGTTACTGGGATATTTACTATGATGTGTAGTGGCTATCGTCTTCTTATATTTTCCCTCTTTCCACTTCTTTTTCCCCTCCTTGGAAGCTTCCTGGTGCTCTTTTTGCTTCGAACCACTTGTATGCCCTCTCTTTTGGCCAATGTTTTCTAGGTATTGTGCCTATACACATGCCTCATCCACTATCATTGGCATGAAGTGCATCACCTGCTTTTGTATATGGCTATGTAAACCCCCTATATACTTGAGGATTACATCTCGGTTCTTGGGAGATATACCCAACATGATGGCCATATTTATGAACTTAGTGGTGTACTCCTATACACTTTGCCCCCACCTTTACTTGAAGTAGTGCCATTGAATCCATTGGTTCTCTACATACCTGATAAGGTATAATTGGGACTTGATGAGGGTTTTTAAGTCCTCCCACCTAGTTATTAGTGGATCACCCTCCAACCTAAGTGTTTTTGTGTGGATTTCCCACTAGGTTAAAGCATGGCCCTGTAACTTCAATCTAGGAAATGAAATCTTTTGCCGTTCATCTATATGGTGAATGCTAAAATAAACTTCTAGTTGTTGCAATCAATGATTCAATTTTAATGCATTGATATTACCTTGGTATGAATTTATGTCCACTTTCACTTCCATATTGAATAGGGATTGTGAAGGGTTAACAACACTCGAACTCGACTTCTCTTTCTCAGATTCTTTCTGTGACTCCTTTTCCGAGTCTTCATGATCTTCCGATTTTCCCTCCAATCTATTGTCCGAGTTAGAGCCTCCATCATCTCTGAACAATATGAGATTTATCTCTAGAGCCTCTATGATTAGGTTCAAATTGCGACTGATGTCAACAACTTGTTCTTCAAACCGCTCAAATGTCTCTTCTGTTGGATCTCGAGGGTTATTGTGAACAGACTCATTCTCCATGGCTAAGGTTTATTCAACTTCTCTTTAATATGATTCCTAGATCCTGCAAGTTCCCACAATACCAAAAAAAAACCCTTCTCTAATACTAATATGATTTGTAAATTGTCATGGACATTCCATTGGAATAGTTCATCACAATAGATCTAATAAAATACTAAAATATTTACTATTAAGGTTATTTTTCTTTAGATCTCTAGAATATTTAGTTACCGATTTTATGCTTATGCATGAAATATATTAAATGCAAAAAGTTAAGAACAATAAAACATAATCACACCATCCAAAAATAAACATAAGATATGACCCGAGAAACCCAATTTGGGGGGAAATCTAGCTAGAAGGTGAGGCTGCTCTGCTCTCTTTTCTTTGGTATAGAAATGATGCAAGTACAAAGAAAGAGACACTCTCTATGGAGTTTCCTCTGACCTGTGACTTGTATTTTTGACATAATCTCTCCTCCTCTGTTATGCTTATAGAATACCACTCTCAGATATTTTTCTTAGTTATGGAACAATATGCAGTGCAAAATGTTAATGTTTATGCCATTATTATAGTTCTTTGCATTTCATAAGATAAGAGCATAATAAGAACAAGATCACTGAGAAATACACATCCACAAGAGACACAACATTTATCCTGGGAAACCCTCTAGGGGAAGAAAACC
>ML795977.1:86896-101653 GCA_009831015.1 Picea engelmannii
ACCCAGCAAAAACTTCCTTATCATAAATAGCTTATACAATGTTCAAGAGATAACTCAACCAATACAGAAAATCCTCCTCCAAGAGATGCACCACCCTTCTTCTCCTCTCTCCAACTTGAAAATGCAACTTGCCTCATAAGAGATTGAGCAAGTGAAGTGTGTGTTAGAAGTGAGGCACTAGCCTCTTATTTATATCAATCTGGCACATGTGAAGAGTCACCATCCGGCAGGGCCGACCTCTCACACTGGGTGGGTAAATCCACCAATAATTAAATCTGGCCCTTTCATTATAACTGCTGGGGCCGACTTCTTATTCTGCACATTATAATTGTCCGATGACCAATTCGCAAAAGGGGATTTGGTCTTTATACAATTACTGACTTGATTAATCCTCAATGGGGATTAATCTAATAATAATAATAATAATAATGACATGATTAATCCACAATGGGGATTTAATCCAATAACAAAATAATAAGAATGCTCTTCGCAGTTACATTATTTCAAGACAAAATAATGGAACCCATTCTCCTCCTAGTGGCTCGGTATTTAACATAGCTTGATAGCCATATAGGGATAGGTTTTTGACTTCCCCCACCCTCAATTGTGATAGGGTTTTGGAACTTATAGAATATTCTTTAAATTCCTCAGATGGCTAGCCCCGTATGCATGAGTAATGGGGGATTATGTGGCATCTTCTCATACCATGGTCATTAACATGATAGGTCAACTTGTGGGAAACATAACTTTTGCATACAAACTCTGATTGATGCACGATCTACGCCGTTGGAAAGGTCTTGGAGTGTAGAACAATATTAGGGGGGTGGATGAAAATTTAAAACAACAGAACCCCAACAAACGCCATTTAATGCCTCAAAATGTCTTCAGAAGGTTTCATACCCCAATTTTCCAAACTAGGATTTGCCACTAAAATGACCTTGCAAGATGATTCCTCCAATATATGAAAGCATCAGAGCCCAATTTTTCAACTCTAAAAGCATCAAGATAGATGAAAAATAATATATTGATCCAATCCAGATCAATTGTACTTTCTTTAGTTTGTTTCCGGGTTGTTTTTATACTAATATATCATTTCCCCAACATAAAGTGCCCAAATATTTTCATTCCAAGTGATTTTAAACACTATGGGATCACTTTTTATGGTCCAAATCTGTAATTTTCTATGTTAAATATCTTATTTCAAATTTTGAAAATTCAGGACAGTAACAAACTTGTCCATTTATATCCATCAAACTAGTGGTAATACATGTATAACATTTATTCTTGGTTTGTATGGTAAAACCTCACTGTTTTGTGGTAGGAAACATCATTTCACCCATCCTAAGAGTTATTTATTTCGTGTTGATTTTTATTTTTCTATTGTAGAATATTTATTTAAGATCTCGACACTCTTATAAGTAGCTCCTAACCCTCTATACATTATCTCTTTATTTCCCTAATCCTTGGTTGAATATTCTCAAGGTCTCTGTCTATTTAAGAAATGATTTATCTAACATATATTGAGGTGTGTAGTTGGAAGGATTGGAATACCCCCTTTGGTTTCTAGGAGCTAGCCTAAAGAGAAGGGGAGATTGTGTTAAGGTGACAATGATCCAGATGGATATTGGTGGCCACCCACCTATTCCAATTGGCTCCTCGTGTCCATTTTTTGTTCAACACATCTTTCTGTACTGCTTTATAATTTTGAGTTCTACACTTTTGGGGTTATTTGAAGCCTCACATATTCGCCAGGTGTATACGAGTGGCCTCTCGCCTAATCCAACTGGCCTATTTTGTATGTTTTCATATCAACACATCTTTTTGTACTTTCAGGGCTGTTTTGAGGCCCTAAACATTTTTTTTTTGAATCGACACAGTCATACTATAGACGAAGTCAAATTTTGATGGTGAAATGTGTATTTCTCTGAAATACCTTTCCAACGAGCTATCACACGCCTAAAACGGAGGTCATATGCAAACGTTATGACCCTAGGAAGTTGAGGTACCAAATTACACCAACTTACCCATAGGGCCCACATGACTTTTGGCGTTTCACCTTCTAGGGTTAGGTTTTTGGATGTCTAGGGTTTTTGAATTTATGAGTAATATGAAAAGGGCCTATGGAGCCTCATTGTAATCCATTCTACTAAGACGAATGCGCGTATAAGCCACATCTCTTCTCAGAGATAGCTACCACCATTCAAGCAAGTTTCAGTTCTGTAGTTTTACAGTTTCATCCTATTTCATTATTTAATAGAATATATTGTTCATTGAATATTTGTGTTATTCTTCCTATCTCTGTGTTTATGGTTTTTAGTCTATAATCAGTTCGTTCCGCTCCTAAATCTGGATCAATGGTATCATAGCGGTCTTCTCTTCATTTATTTTTCTTCATGCATGTCCCCGACAAGGTCTGGGTACAAGAAATTGGGACTCAAACCAATCAAGCCATTACCAGATCGGTCGCATCGAGCCCGGAAGAAAACCATGGGAGACAAAAAGAAAGTTGATGGAATAGGAGATCCTATTAAAATGTAGCTCGAGGAAGCCCTTGTGCGACAAAGGAACAAAATGATGGACAACTTCGTGCAGATCCTTCGATGGTTTCCCATGGGAGAAGCATCTTCATTAGGTGGCCATGCAACCCCCTTCAAGGTACAGGTAAATTTTGATATTCCATTATTTGAAGGATTGATAGATGCAGATGCTGTAGATAAATGGTTAAATCTACTCGAAGGATACTTTTCGGTCCACAATTTTTCCGATCGGGAAAATATCACTTTTTCACTCCTCAAGGTTGTTCCCCATGTTAAATAATGGTAGGATACCTACTCTGAGAAAAGGGCCATGGAGGAATATACAATTTTTTTGGTGGCCCCTACATGGGATTCCTTCCGTGATTCCATTAGAGAACATTACTACCTTGTTGGAAGCTACAAGGACCAATACACCAGATGGACCACCCTATGTCAAGAAAGGGACCAGAAAGTACCAGACTTCACCAATATTTTCCATACCCTCCGCACCAAATTGGGTATCAAATATTCTGAGTGTCATCTGGTGCTCAAATACCATGGTTGTTTGCATAGATACATTCAAACATAAATGGAGTTCTTGGACATCACCTCATTGGGCACAACTTATAGATACACCATCAAGATCAAGCATAAATTTAAGCAGGAATGACGAGAGTTTGGATCTGCAAACCCATCACAGCCGAAGAAGGGAAAAGGAAACCCCAACCCACAAAACAGGGGACCAAGTCATGATGGCCATCCTCAAGACAATCCGTCCAAGCCGCAACATAAGAAAGGAAACGAGAAGACGAAGGACACTGGAAAATGGTGCGAGTACCATAAAAGTCCTTGGCACAACACTGACGAATGCTACTCCAAGAAGTCCCTCGTGGCCAACCTGAAGGCTTCCGATTCAGAGTCCGATTCTGATTCTAAGTCAAATATTGAAGGAGGGAAGCGGATTATCAATGATGAACCCAACGCCATAGTCGCTACCACCAAAGTCCGACCAAGTGAACCAGAATAACCATAGGAAGGGGAACGCCTTTCATTCACAGATGTGGGTCAAGGGGGCTCCAATTCACTTCATTGTCAACAGTGGTATTCAAAAGAAATTTATTTTAGAAGAGGTCGTCAAGTGATTGGAACTTCCAAAAAAACCACACCCGCAACCCTACACCATCGAATGGCTTCGTCAAGGAAGTGATCTCCGTGTCAGCCAACAGTTCCGTCTGTCCTACGACAACAAGACTTTCAAAGATAAGGTACTATGTGATATTGCTCCCCTTGAATTTTGTGATGTTATTTTAGGACAAACATATTTGTGGAAGCGTCATGTTGTGTATGAGTCTAGACCCCACAGTGCTATTATTACTTTGGGTAGACAACTGTAGAAGATTTCAGAGGTGGCACTGCTTACTGCTATTTCTTTAATCTCTGCTAAGAAATGCAGCAAGGTCATTTCATAGACCAGGAAGTTCATCTTCTTTGTGATCCATGCTCACAGTAAGAAGAAGGCCGCTTCCACATCTGTGGCCTCTACACAACATCTCTCTTTGCAACAGAAGTAAGTGGATGGGATTGTGGAAGAATACAGAGACATATTCGTCTCACCTACAGGGGTACCGACACACTGCCAAGTCAAGCATCCAATAGATCTGACCCTCGACACACCTCTACCTAATGGACCAGTCTATCGATGCTCACTGATGGAGAATGACGGAATTAGACGTTAGATCTAAGAGTTTCTTCAAAAGGGGCACATCAGATCCAACTCCTCCCATTGCAGAAGCTCGATTGTACTGGTGCAGAAAAAGGACAAGACTTGGCGACTCTGCATTGATTACAGATCCTTAAACAAAATCACAGTCAGGAACCTCTATCCCATTCCCAATATTGATGACCTTCTTGACTAACTCAAGGGGGAAAATTTCTTCAGCAATATTGACCTAAAGTCTGGCTACCATCAAGTTCCCATCAAACCAACAGATGTTTGGAAGACAATCTTAAAGTCTAAGGAAGGTCTCTATGAATGGCTAGCCATGCCCTTTGGCTTAACAAATGCACCAACCACTTTCATGAGGTTGATGGATGATGTATTGATACCCTTCACAAACTCCTTTGTGGTAGTATATTTGTATGCCATCCTCATCTTCAACAGAACGTGGGAGGAGCACATGCGGCATATTCAACAGGTTTTGAGAACTCTACGACAACACAAGCTTTATGCCAACTTGGAAAAATCCTCTTTTGGAATGAACAGGGTCCAATACCTGGGCTACATTGTTGATGAGAATGGGGTACATGTTGATCCAACTAATATCCAAGTCATCCGTGACTGGACAGCCCTGACCACACTGACCGAGCTTCGGAGCTTCTTAGGACTCACCATTTTTTATCGACGATTCATGTTGGGATTCTCCCATATTGCCTGGGCCCTCATCCAGGTGACGAAGGGCGGTGGTAGGGCCAATTTCGTGTGGGGGAAGGAGAAACAAAGAGAATTTGAAGAGATGAAACATCGTTTGTGCTCAGCTCCCATACGCTCTTTGCCTGATCTGCAACAACCATTCAAGATTGAGACTGATTCATCTGATGCCGTGGGCACAATTCTCACTCAACACGGGAATCTGGTGGCATACCATAGTGAGACACTCTCCGATGCTGTCTGTAAATACCCCACCTATGACAAGGAAACGTATTCCATTGTACAATCCTGTCATCATTAGAAACATTACATTCTGGGGATAGAGATGATCATACAATTGATCACAAGCCTCTGCACTTCATACAAACACAGGGGAAATTGCAAAATGACCTCCATTATAAGTGGTTGACCTACTTGCAGCAGTGCCATATCAACATCAAGTATAAGACTAGTATCTCCAATTGTGTCGATGACTGCCTCAGTTGGCCTCCTGTTGCTGCACTTACCACCGTGCTCCATTCCCGTGGACATGAAACATCGGAGTGGCCCCAACTTTGCGAGCAAGATCCAGACTTCGCCACCACATATCAACTCTTGGGTACAGGCGCCACTGTCACTGATTTTCACATTCAGGACAAACTCTTATGCCACATGGGCCATATCTTTATTCTTACAAGTGAGCATGCAAATCTTATTTTGGAAGCCCACTACAGTCAGGTGGCAGGACATTTTGGCATAGATAAAACTGTGGTCGTCCTTTAGAAACATTTTTATTGGCCAAAACTTCGACTGGACGTCAACAAGTATATCAGATCTTGCACTACCTACACCATTGCCAAGTCGACCATCAAGAAGAAAGGCTTATACACCCCTCTTCCTATTCCTGAGAAGTCATGGTAGTCCATCTCCATGGATTACATGTCTGGATTTCCGACCACCAAGAAAAAAAATGAATGTGTGTTGGTGGTCGTTGATCGGTTTTCGAAGATGGCCATCCTCACAGCTTGTAAGAATACTATCGCAACGACTGGTACTACCAATCTCGTCTTCGAACGAGTTTGGGTGCACTTTGGGATACCACAAACCATCATCTTGACCAAGACAACAGGTTCCTCAACACCTTTTGGTCGAGTCTTTGGTCTTTGTTGGAAACCAAGCTCACAAAATCCACTTCTTTCCACCCCCAAACTAATGGCCAAACCAAGGTCGTCAATCAAATGATTATGCACATCATGCGCATGTAAAAATCTAAGCATCCCTGTACATGGGACGAGAGTCTCCCATATGTCCAACACAGTTACAAAAGAGCTCTCCATAGTTCCACCGACCATAGCCCATTTCAGTTGGGTTTGGGATTCCAACCCTTGGGACCCATTCACGTTTCACTTCCTCTTTCCATTGCACAAAGAAAATCTTCCCCTAATCAGTCTGTGGTTGATAAAGCCGCCATATTCACTGAGCGGATTCAACACATCCGCCAACAGGTCCAAGAGATTTTGCAGAAATCCAATGCTAAGTAAAAGAAACACCATGATAAACATAGGGTACCACAACAGTTTCAGGTTGGTGATAGAGTCTGGTTACATTTGTAGAAGGAGCGTCTCACCGGGCCCCATCGAAAGCTTCAACCACTTCATTATGGGCCTTACACTATCATCAAGGTTGTGGGTAGCAATGCTTTTGAGATCAACACTTCACCCTTCCTTGGTATGCATCCAATATTGAATGTAGACCTCCTTCGACCATATTTCCCAACATTATTGGACACCTCTGAGATCGCCGAACAACTGACACCAACAAAGCTCAACCCTGACTGCATTGAAAAAGCATCCACCGATCAGATAGTGGACATACATGTCAAGGGAACTCGCCAACAATAGATCCATCTTTATCGGGTTGTCAAGGCAGGGAAACTCCTGTTGATATTTCATAATCTAGGTTAAGCATGTAGTTCATTTCAATTTCATCATGTCTTAACCATAAACAAGAATGTTGCAGCAACCAAGATCACAAGAAGAAACACCATGCACAAGTACACAAGATATATCCTGGGAAACGTTTCTTAATAAGGGAGAAAAACCCAGCCAAATCCTTTGCTATAATATTCAAGAGAAATACCTCTACCACCAAGAATATCCTAGCACACAAGAGGGTGCACAAAACCCTAGAAACCCTAGCGCCCAAGAGAGGTGTGCAACTTTGAACAAGAAATGTACTTGCTGAAATTTCCAAAACTCACAAGTGTGTGTATGCATACAATGGAAGATTTCCTCTTACTTATATTAGACTTGTCCTGTCAACTAAAGGGTCTATTGTCACAATAGGGCCGACCTCACTTAAACATATTATTTATTTATTATTATAATAATTAATATTAATATTACTATTAATTATCTTTTACATTTCATCTTTAGACACAATAAGATAGGGCCAACCTATACAGTTCATCTGGAACAACATATAGCAAAGGATTTGATACACCCACTAGTTCTCATCCACTAGGGGCACATCCATAGGGATATCATGGATCCGATTCACTGCATCACATAGATGAACCAGGTGTTCACACGTGCACCTGTGCTTGTCTACATGCATGTCTACTCTACAGATGTGCTTTCCCACTGCCACCAACAAGAGGATCATCTGGAGTCTTCTCATCAACTCTGCTACTGCTCAGAGGAGGCCATCACATCATCTTCATTTCTGCTCTCATGATGATGTGCCCAACACTTTTTAGGGATTTCCCACGTTCACCTTGTGCTCAGGCATAGGCACGTCCTAACTCAACAAATCACTTTTACATCGGATAATCATCTGGAGTTCTTCTCTCTCACGTCATGGAGGAGGTTGTTGGGCCCTTCGTTTTTGAGAAGGAATCACACAATTTTTGACCAAGCATGAGTTGCGCAAACTCCATCAGAGGCCGGGAGAAAGAGAAACAAAAATAAGTTGTGGAAGTCAGCGCAACGCCAACGAAGAAACAAACAGTTGCAACATAACAAGCAAGCGTGCAAGATGAGAAGGAAGACACAACTCATATATATATATATATATATATATATATATATATATATATATATATATATATAGGGCTGAACATAATTGTAAAAGGGTTCATTCGATAATTCATAAGTTGGTTGTTTGGGTTGAGTTGAGTCAGGTTGGTCAGAGTCGCCCAGGTTTTGGGATTAGTTGTTGATAATTGTTGTAAGTCGAAGGAAAACAATTCTGAGTCTGTAATGAATTGGACCTATCAGTTGGAGAATTAGAGCTCTGTGGCATGAGTCCAGAGCCAAGAGTCTGTACTGAGCCTTGCTATGTAATTTTGAGTCTGTAATGAGAGAAAGATCCTAAAGATAATAGGAAGCAGGACCAAATTTCAAAATATGTTGCGTCTTTGTATGTTTACTTATGCATTACAATATTTCCTTATAGCTTATGAGTTCTATTTGATGGTTCAACATTTAAATTGTTAAAGTTTATGATATTATTAGGTTACTTTCAATTTACTAGATAACAATAACATAGACAAGATCACTAAGAGAAACACAATCACAAGAGTACACACACATTTATCCTGGGAAACCCTCAAGGGGAAGAAAACCCAGCAAAACTTCCTTAATATAGATAACCAATACAATGCCAAGATAATGAACCAGACAACAAAGAATATCCAACACTGAGCAACACACCTCTCTCTCTTCCTTCTTCCGGCAACCGACAACTGCAACTTCCTTCAAAACTTGCGCACTAGATGAGTGAGCTGAGTGTGTGTCTAAATGAGGCATTGGCCTTCTCTTATTTATACAATTCTGGCACATGTGGAAGTGTCTCTTCACTGGAAGGGCCAACTTCTTCTTCTGGGTGGCTATAACCACCTTTAATATATTCTAGGGCCGACTTCTTATTTAGCCTATTACAATTAGGGTTTGACCAATCTACAAAAGGGGAGTTGGTCATTTACAATACCCGACATGATCAATCCACAAAAGGGGATTAATCTAATCAATAATAAATATATTTTATCTTTATCCATAAAAGGGGATAAGAATATTCTTTGCAGTTACGCAATATTTTAACACTCCCTCTTAACAAGAAGGATATTCTTTATCTTTTGATAGGTCACGAGATGTCAACATCAACTAGGTAGCAACATCCACTGGATAGCATCATCAACTAGGAAACATCATCGACTGGGAAACATCATCGACTGGGAAACATCATCGACTGGATAACAGGAGGCATCAATATCTTCCACTTGGTCATCTGGCATCATGATCACTGACTGGCATATCTATAAATCATCAGAAGTTTTGTTCTCTTTATCTTCATGCAGAAGATACTCTTTCTTATCTTCACACATAAGATATCTTATGTTCACACAAAAGATGTCCTATGATTTTTTCCATTCCTTTTATGTTCTCCCTTCTCTTGTAGTCATCTATCTCACCCATCCACTGGGGAGGACTACTACCATAGCTTTACTCCTAGTCATCCCACATGAACTAGAGAAGCTAAGATGCTAGCCTGGGCAAGACTAGACTCCCTTTCCATGATCTGCTTAGGATCACAACACAAACCTCAATAGCCAACTAACCATTCCACATGGTCAAGGTTTGTGTTCTAGGCTATTCAATCCTTAGCTAGAGGAGAGTATCTGCCCGATACCCCTTGGAGAAACATCCACATTCCTCTCTATGAGGGTGGTCACACCCCTCTCTATGAGGGTATTCTAGCATGTCCCTAGAGTATCCAAAACTCAACACTTGAACATAGGCCAACCTTGGAAAATTTCTCATTCCCCTTCTCTACGAAGGTCTCTTCCTTCTCTACGAAGGTCTACCTGTGGGATTGCTCATTCCTTCTCTACAAGGGTCTCTTCCTTCTCTACGAAGGTCTACCTATGGGATCTAAAAGAATCTCTTATGGTCCAAAATATTTCAATGGTATAATACCATGCTACCCATCTGTTGGGCACCATCCATCTTCTTTCCTAACTGCACCAAATCATGATCCTCCATTTCGAACTTGGAGACATGGATCCCTCTTGCACCAAGCTAATAACTTCTATTCACCATCCTTGAAATTTTCTTCTGTAATATCCTGGGTGCCTTCTTGAGTTCGAATATTTCTTTCTTTCTGTCTTCATACTGGATCAACCTGCTCCCTCTGCATATATAAGAATGGTACTGGAGCAACCTGTAGTTACCTGCATCTCATCCACTACATTTGAGTATCCATCTTTTTCTTCATCTTGAATATTTTTGTTCTACATATTTAGGAGCCTCATGCTCCTATATGAATATCAGATATTGTCTGGTCTTCATTGACGATCACCATATCATACATCCTTCTCGTGTTGTCTAACTTCTGCAATTCACGACATAATTTCTTTCTTCCGAGACTTGTAAACTTACTTACAATATGCTTTCTTTGTCACTCTCATGAGTGATCATACATGAAATTAATATTTTATCTCTTTCTTCATTCTCTTCTTTGATACTTCTTTCCTAAGTTTGCATAGACACTGAATTAAAACGAGGTTAATTAACATTCTCACAAAAATCTAACTTGTAATGATAAAGTATTGAAGTAAACAAGATACTAGAAATAAACATGAATACTTATCTTTTGTTTTTGTGTGGGGAGGCTCCACATACTCCACCATTTGCTATCTTTCTTCAAATCAACTATCTTCAACTTAAAGTGCATAATCTTGAATTTCTGCTAAATCTTTCTTTGAGGGAGGAGATTCCTCTTCCTCTGCCACATGTGCTTGATGCTTTTTTTTCCCTTTTCCTTGAGGAAAGTCATAGGAAAAGTGTCCCAACTTTTGACAGTTGTAGCATCTGATCTTTGAAACATCTTTCTTCTTGTCTGGAACTCTTACAGAGTTAGCTTCTTTATTGTTCCTTCTGAAGGAACTTCTTTTGTTCTTTTGAATTGTAAGAGCTTCCTCTTTGTCAACAATTAATCTCTTTTGTTGGTCTGCAAGTCTAGATTCTTCATGTGTGCAATCTGCCCATAACTTATCAAACTTGCGTAACTTGCTTCTTGCACACACTCGTACAAAAGGAATCCAAAATGTTGGAAACCCATTTAGGGTTGTGGTTACAAGCTCCTTGTCACTAATGGCATCTCCAATAGCTGCAAGTTGATCTTTGATTTGAGAAACTCTCATAAGGTAGGATGTGACAGATTCTGAGTTTTCCATCATATTACGAAGCTGATTTCTTAAGGTAAGATTCCGACTGATGTCTTTGCTTTCATATAACCTGCTGAGTGCTTCATACATTTTCCTTGCTGTATGTAGTTCAGATATATGAGGGATCAAGTGATCCTTTACTGAATCTGACATGATTCTCTTTTCTTTATTTTCATTCTTCTTATGCTTGGTCTTTTGCTCTGCTTCATCTGGTTTTGGTACACCTACTTCAACATGTTCTAGGAGATCATTCTCGTCTAGAATCCTCTGCAACATATGCTTCCAATATCTGAAGTTTCTAGATCCTTCTAGCCTGTCTTCTACCCTCATGCTGGTAGCCATTGTTTCTTCCAGTAGAAACCCTAGCCCTTCGGGCTATAGAAATAATAAAAAATAAAATTTCTTGGATCTGAAAACTGAACTCACCAAAAGATGCGTTGGACCGAGGCGAGTATGCTGGTACAGTCAGATTTCTGAAAATCTAAATTTTACCCCTTCAAACTTGATTTGCGTATTTCTGGACTGGTGCTTCTGGTTTTTTGGTACTTCAGGTACTCTGGTACTTTTGGTACTTTGTGAAAACTAGGGTTTCACTTTTCGGGAGATCTAGCCACCGAAAATGTGCGTTGAAGATTCCAAAATGTTCCTTGAGGTAGGGCGCACCTTTCTAGATGGATTTGGGGCTGAAAACCTTCTTCAATAAAAAGCCCTAATTTTCATGTACGACAACAGTGACGTTTTTCTTTTTCCCGTGAAAGATGCTCTCTTCATCTTAGCTCTGATTCCATGTTAAATTTTCTGCTATTATTAGGTTACTTTCAATTTACTAGATAACAATAGCATAGACATGATCACTGAGAGAAACATAATCACAAGAGTACACAAGCATTTATCCTGGGAAACCCTTAAGGGGAAGAAAACCCAACAAAACTTCCTTAATATAGATAGCCAATACAATGCCAAGATAATGAACCAGACAACAGATAATATCCAACACTGAGCAACAGGCCTCTCTCTCTTCCTTCTTCTGGAAACCGACAACTGCAACTTCCTTCAAAACTTGCACACTAGATGAGTGAGCTGAGTGTGTGTCTAAATGAGGCACTAACCTCTCTTATTTATACAATTCTGGCACATGTGGAAGTGTCTCTTCACTAGCAAGGCCGAATTCTTATTTTGGGTGGTTATAACCACCTTTAATATATTATGGGGCCAACTTCTTATTTAGCCTATTACAATTAGGGTTTGACCAATCCGCAAAAGGGGATTTGGTCATTTACAATACCCGACATGATCAATCCACAAAAGGGGATTGATCTAATCAATAATAAATATATTTTATCTTTATCCACAAAAGGGGATAAGAATATTCTTTGCAGTTACACAATATTTTAACATAAATTCTTTTTCGCAACCTAAGTAGGTTCGATTCGTGCATTTATATGTTTCAGATCTATTAATGTCTCTTGCATAAGAACATGAATGAGTTCTAACTGCTCTATGGATTCTCTTTAGTCTTTTCCCTACCCTTCCCTATCTATCTATCTCAACATCACTTCAGGTGACACTTCTTCTCTTTGGAGGAGATGAAAATGCCAGTGCTCTAGACTACATGGTACCTTTTGTTGGTAACCTGAGAAGGACCCTGGTCTGATCAAATTCACTCCAACAAAATGGTTTCATTTTTGGGACCCATGTTAAAAGGGAACCGATAGGGAGAATGCTACCGCCGATCCATAGATATGGCATTGATCAATGGTGGGAAAGGAATTGTGACGCCTTCATATGGAAAGAAGTGGAACTCAGGAGAAAATCAATGGAAAACACTCGCGAAGCAATCTTTTACTCAGAAAGATCGAGCGACCAGTATGAGATTTTCTGGGTTAAATTCCCAGAAGATTTTTTTTCACTGGATAAAGAGGCTCCAAGAAGCTCAAGAGTTCCAGGGACGGGCCAAGAAGATCTGTGCGTGGGATACCGAAAAGTTAGCAGCACTCTAGAGGCTGGATTGCCTAGTTACATGAGCTGTGGATTTCTGGGTAAGCACAATGCTAGAGGGATACATAATCGAATTTGCAGCTGAGAACCACCAGTCTTTTTCGTGGGCAGAGGAAATTTTCAAGAAAGGTGCAAGGGGAAGACTGTTGAGAGAAATCCCCCTGTGGATTAAGGTTTTCTTGATGGAGGAAGAGATGTTTATTATGCTCCCGACCGATATGGCAACGTAAACACCCTCGCTTGAGGTAGGGAGAGACAGGTTGAGATTCATGGCATGAGAGAGGGGAAGGGTTCTTTGAAAAATGGGGGGGAAACAACAAGAAATTGACTCAAGAGATGAGAAAGATTTGAAGAGAGCCTCCATAGTTGAGAAGTGGTGGCACGACAAGATCAAGAAATCCGCAAGATAGTCTAAAAAGTTGAGGAAAGAAGGAGGATCGAGAGAAGTAGAGGAAAGACAGATGGAAGAAATGCAGAAGATGAGAATACAACAACGATTGGCTAGTCAAAGATTAAACGTGAGAGAAGCGAGGAGAGAAAGAAGTCCCCAGTAAGTGGGATGAGAAGGAGAAAGTACAGATGTAAGGGAGGAGGAAGCCAACACGAATATTGGAGGAGAAAGAGAAGATTCAACCTCAATAACAGGAGAGATCAGGAATCTGACCAAAGAGATCATCCCAGTGGAAGCTAACGAGACCCCCCAGATCAAAGAAAACCTCCCTGAAGCCAGTGGCGCCAACCCCAAATCACCCATACCCCAAGTGCCTTCTATATGAGCAGTAAGTTCGATACTACCTTCTCATGCTAGTTATGTTCCAATACAAATAGTTAGTCAGTCACAACTAGGAAGTGCGGGTACAGGGAGGATATTAGGATCCCAGGTAGATCACAAGCAGGATCGTTAGGGTTCACATTGATACAAACAACATGATCAACAATGTCCAGCCATGCGGGAGGTTCGATTGCCTGATACCCAGAATTTTGGGGTAAGGGAGATTAAGACATTGAGCAACACTAGTGTTGGACAATTCAATTGCTTCAATTGATTTCATTTAATTATCAACCAGGGATGCTTGTAAGCTTGTGATGATGCCAACAAAATATATGCAAGAGTAGGCATCTAACTCTAATCTAAGAGAATTCAATCAAATCCTAACTCTTTCATTCCACTTAATAAGACTTAGTTGTTGTAGGAAAGCAAACACTAGCTCCGTTACAAGAGGTCCTCTCATGATGTTTCACAAAACCTATCAACAATCAATATCATCAAGTAAACACTCATGCATTGAAAATAAATACACTTAAAAGGCTTAAAAGGCTTAGTTGTTGTAGGCATGAAAACAATAGCTCCCTTACAAGAGGTCTTCTCGTAATGTTTCAAATAACCTATCAACAATCAAGATCATCAAATAATTCTAATAAAAACAATAAAACATATAAACCTATTCAAAGCATTAGAACAAGAATAAAATGCTACTATGATCTATTTGGAGTGAGTTCAATTCTCCCAAGAACAAAGTAACACATAAACTAAAGAATTCTAAATCTAAACTAGAGAATGGAAACTGATGTGAAAATAAAGCTTGATTCTTATTCCATCATAAGTTGGA
>ML795977.1:102662-124481 GCA_009831015.1 Picea engelmannii
GTGAGTGTCATGGAACCATATAGTCTTCATTCATATCCGCATCATGGCATAATTCTTATCTATGTGAATAAATTTTGTTGATGTCGAACATAGAAAGAAATTGTCGGATTACCAACCATTAATGAATGTTGTTAACCGACATGGGACTACTCACCATTAATGTCAATGAGAGTCAAGATGCCCAAGTACATCTTACTAGGTATGAATAAATGTGTCGCATGTCGAGTCACCTAGAAGATCCGACAAACAGGGGACATTGATGTATTCCCACTGTTTATTGGCGAAAGGAATTGCCATTAAGGCATGCAAGCCTCAAGGTATTGAAAAGGTCTCTAGTCTCAATCCCAGATGATGTGCTGATGTTGATGGGCCAAGACTTGTCAGAAGGAGGGCCATACGGAATCCCCCATCATCTAATGTGAGTACAGAGTAATGATTTAGAGGACAATAGATAAATTATCAAGTAGGGTTTATTTGGCAAAAGGAAAATGACAATGTGGTAACTCAGCATGGTAAGTGAGATGAATGACTTTATTCATGGGTTAGGGGTGAATGAAAGTGAGGCAGGAAAGTATGAAACTTGCAAAGGGGTGAAGCCAATATCTAGTAGTGATAGGAAGATGAAAAGTTTAGGATTGACTTCGACATGTTAGGCTTAAAGGAAAGAAAATGAATCATCACATAATGACTCTGAGAGGCTTCTTTTGATAGCAATGGTATGATGGATATCATCTGAAATATAATGATATTGACTTCTTCATGATTTCATTTGGACATGCTTTTCTCAAGAGTATGTGGTCTTTGAAAACCACTAGTGCATAAATTGGTCTTCTTCATCATCCCGGAACCTGCGAAAAAAATTAGCACTGACCTGTAATAAAACGTGAGTTTATCGAAGAATATAGGTGATCAATCTTTCTTCATCCGATACATACGCAAAAATTCACAAATAGTGCTAAATAAAACAAATCCAAGAAAAATAAATAAAATGAAATGCACTTTTTACCTGTCCAAAAGTGGTGCACCTTGGACAACCCACCAGTGTTTCTCTGATAACTTCTCGGTTTGATGTTCAATTTCAGTGTTTCGAAAGCCAAACCAAAATATTAGAAGCATTTTCAATGATATGATGTTCTTAAGAATTTTTCGAAGTCTATCAAAAAAAAAAAAAAATGATCAAAACAAATTGATATCCTCAAATGCTGGTGGAAATGCCTTCATGACATAGAGCTCATTGAGAGTTTTCCAACTACATTAATGGAGAGGCTGAAGCCCTCTATTTCTAATTGAGGCCAAAGTCGGATCGACACTTGGACTGATTTGATTGGATTTATTAAATAGAGTGGGAATGATTTTTTTATTTTTTATTTTTTAATTTAAGTTGTTTGATAAGTGCTTTAAAAGGAGGCCCGACTGAGATTGAACCCGTGACCTCTTATTGACAATTCCATCTCCTCCAACACATATTATTCTGTCTGGACAAGCATGAAAATTGAACAAGGAAAACAAAGCTTGAACATATCTTGGGCCATTTATCTCCACTTCATAGCCTGAAGTATGCCATTGTGGTAAACGCCATCTAAAACCCAAAATTTATCATGATGAAAAACTCTAACCATCCACCACACACGAACAATCATCATAAATAATCATTTTATCATTATTTTCAATTCCAAGAGAAGATACTGCAGCTGCAAATGCTTTCTCGGATGGTAGCATATGTGGAAGATTCGAAGTCTGGTCTGATATTTTGTCCACATCAAAGAATATTTCACCAGTAATATGCACATACTAAAATTATTGTAGTGGGTTTCTCTGCTTATTTGGCGTTTACTAAGATGTATCCACAACCTTGACATCGAGTTTCCATTGAGCCACGCATCACTTGTTTTTGTAATCATCAGAATGTTTGTATTTCAATTGAAATTTGTTTGTAATCGACCAAAAATATCAATGGTCTACGGATAAATTTTCCAACCTGTCACCGCATAAACCATCATTTTACCATCACTTCAAATCTCAGATCAAATGACGCATGATTGATTATTTTGTTTATTGCTGGTTTAAAAATATGGAAATGCAGAAGCCAAAACTTGCAAATCGGGTTCCCTGTTGAACTACAGGTCTGAATTTTGTAGCATGGGTGAATGACAAAACACCACATGGACCAATCAGATACTGCCATGTGGTGACCTCATTTTTGGCACAATGGCACAATGGCACCCACAAAAATCGAACATACAACTTATTCTGAGCTAACAAAATGACTTTACCATTGTGAGACATGTTTTAAAAGTGGGGCAACAACCAAAATTGAATCCACATTCTCTGCCATAATATGTGAAGGATGTAACTAACCATGCTAGGTGCCATGTTGTTGAACACATAGATAATTATTATATTTCAATTGAAATTTGTTAGCCTGAATAATAGGAAAAGTTCATGGATCTAAACAACTAAATTACCACCATTCAAATCAAGATTTTACCATTGCACAGGCATGTGAGGCTTGTTACAGAACGTGTAGATTTTTGTTTTGTTGCAGGTGCGAGGTATATACGTTGTTTGATTGTGTCCACTCTTGCAAGTGCTGCTACAGATTCTGCTGATGAACCTTCTGCCTTTTTGAGTTTTCGAAGGATCCTAGAGACATTAGATCACAGAGAAACGACATCATCTCGGACCCGAATGACATCTCGAGAAGTGTGGGGGACTCTGAGCAATGCAACGACCCTTTTCTCGTCTAATGCAGAGGCAATTTCTTCCAACATGATCTGCAATTTCATCTCCAGATCGCCTAGGTGTTTCTCTACGGGATCTTCCAGATGATGCACCTTGAAAGCCCCATTTATCCTCTTCTTTGCATCGAATTTCTCGTCGGAGAAGCTCGCCAAATCGAGCATCATCTTCCAGAATCACAATGTAACCCTGCCTCGGCACTTAGGTACCAAAAAAAAAAATAGCGCCAGCACTGGATCCAAAAGGAAAGGAGGGGTTTAAGGGAAGGTTTTGAATCTGGGATCAATGTCGTTATTTTATCAAATTCACACTCATTATTTTAGAAGAAACCGCCCAATATTTGGTGGAATGGGATTGAAACTCTTGGTATGTGTCCTCCAAGATTATCAAGTCGAACACATATCAGAATGCTCAGAATCAAGCCAAGCCTTATGCACCATTTCCATTCTTGCTCAAGCTCAAGAAGAACCTCATCATAAAAATGAGGTAACCAGCTCAAAAACGAAGTATATTTTCCATTACTCATCGCAGAAATAGTCGCAGGTTGCCTTTCCCCAAGTTGTTTTCCACCACTTGCTTTGCTATTGGCTACATTTCCTTTTCCAGAATAAAATTCTTCCCACAAGAAACGTAAAGGCTTTAGACGTGTCTTAGTATATTGTTGTTCCAGATATTTATACCGACCAATATGTATAAGAATATACCGTAAACCTTGTGCATCATCAACCTTACGATTAGAAAGCGCATCCAATAAACGAGGTTTTACCATTCCCTCCAACCTGTCTTCTAAAACTTCTAACTGCCTTTTCACATTTGCAAACTCTGAAACTTCACCAACCACAGACAAGCAATGTCTCATATTAGCTAAGGTTTCAGCAGCCTGAGAAAGGTCTCCACTTGCAAATACATCTTCAACACTTGCACTCAACTTCGTCAAACCTGCAACATCCTGCGAGGTCTCATATGCAGCTTCCAGGTTGAATCCCCAAAAGTGAAAAACGAAGGGTTTTGTATGCCCAAATATTGAATCCAAACCTATGACCGAGCATATTCATCTTATGCGCATTTTCCACTACACTATTGCACCATTATTTTTTTAAGAATTGCGTTTTTACCAATGCACCATGCGCATGAGTTTTATCAATTAATGTATTTTTATTTAAAAAAAATAGTTATATATATATATATATATATATATATAACATAGTTTTTAACTAGTTTTCTTTTATTTATGAGATGCAGAATTTATGAAAAAGCCTAAGACACTAAGTTGCAATTTGGAGACGAAAATTGATAATTTAAGCATTTGCAAATCGTCAAGAATTTTAGATCAACTCCAAAATCATCCTAGATTCATCATATTTTTTTTTTTTTAAATATAGAATTTATTAATGAAAATTTGTTGGAAATTGTCAAATGAAAATGGACATTCAAGACTAACTTATTTCCAAATTCTCTTTTTTGATCTTCCAGATCACAATAAGGCGTGTGAAGAGAGCATACTCAGGAACTTGGCGACGCTTAAAATATTTGAAATCTGCAACTTGAAAAGCATGTTAAAAAAAATTAAAATTACCTCTTATGCAGACCTCAAATTCTTTAGCTCCTTAAACTCCACTTGTTTTCCTCCCTCATATATGTCCCTTTTTCTTGTAGATCTTCCTGCCAATGGTTAGTCAATGGGGTGGTTCTTACTGCACCACCAAATGAAAATTATGGGGAAATGGATGAAATTTTATGGAAACAAACACAAAACAAAAACTAAAAACAATCATATAATTGAACTCCCTCATGTTACTAAGATCCTGCTGTCACCAAGTTGTCCTTTAGTCATGAGTTAGCTGTTTTATTTGCATCAATCAAACCAAATAAAACATACTGAATTAAATTCCTAATGCCTAATCCCTTAGCACCATCCCCGACAACGACGCCAAAATGTTGGGCAATTCAATTGCTTAAATTGCTTTCATTTAATTATCAACCATGGATGCTCGTAATCTTGTGATGATGCCAACAAAATATATGTAGGAGTAGGCATCTAACTCTAATCTAAGAAAATTCAATCAAATCCTAACTCTTTCATTCCACTTAATAAGACTTAGTTGTTGTAGGAAAGAAAACACTAGCTCCCTTACATGAGGTCCTCTCATGATGTTTCACAAAACCTATCAACAATCAAGATCATCAAGTAAACACTCATGCATTGAAAATAAATACACTTAAAAGACTTAAGAGGCTTAGTTGTTGTAGGCATGAAAACAATTTCTCCCTTACAAGAGGTCTTCTCGTAATGTTTCAAATAACCTATCAACAATCAAGATCATCAAATAATTCTAATAAAAAAAATAAAGCATATAAACCTATTCAAAACATTAGAACAAGAAGAAAATGCTACTATGATCTATTTGGAGTGAGCTCAAGTCTCCCAAGAACAAAGTAACATATAAACTAAAGAATTCTAAATCTAAACTAGAGAATGGAAATTGATGTGAAAATAAAGCTTGATTCTTATTCCATCATAAGTTGGACACAATGCTCCAGGAGTCCTTCCCTTGAAATGGAGGAGGCACTCCTATTTATACAAAAATTTAAGATAAATTAGATCCACAAATCTCTCCTAGATCCACAAATGTCTCATTTGGTTACAACCATGTGCTCGCACCTATCAAGTGATATCTCTACAAATCCTCTCACAAATCTGTCTTTCATGATTAATCTCCATCCAAGATACTTGATTAAATTTTCAAATCTTCATCAAATCTTCAAGGGGTTGAAGAGGATTCGAATTTGAGGCTTGATGGTCAAGTTTGACTTGGTTGGAGTCTTCAAATACACCTGTAAACATCATGAAACTCATCCCACTTTCATATATAAGTGTAAACATGTCATTTTTCCAATATTTAATCATAAATTCACTAAAAAACACTAAAATAGATGCATTGGAAAATAATATGTATAAAATCCATGTAATCATGAAAATGGTTTAATGTAAGGGTATGGGAAAGTGGAATATGGTTAAAAGTGAAGTGAAAGTGAAGTGAAAGGTTGGTAAAAAGATGGTACTTTGGCGACCCAACAATTGGTTCCTGTGCGAAGCCATCTGGAGATCCAGAGGAACTTCAGATGTGAATAAGCTGGTCAAGTTCCAGACTACCTTGAGAGGTCGCTCTCTCAAGTGGTACATGAAGATCATTGAACCAAGAGTGCCAGGGACGCAAGGTCAAGCATTCACACTTGGACAGGTATGGACGAGGTTCATAGCAAAGTTAAAACTACCTCAGTCAGAACAACATGATCTGTTTGAATTGCGCGAGATCCAATAGAGGGAAGGTGAATTAGCCTAGGAGTATAGCCATAAGTTTAAAGATTCCATAGGGAGGTTGGCACATCCAATATACGAAGAACATCAAAGGGAGTGGTACATTAAGGGGCTGTTGCCTCTAACTTGGATTCTGTTATCGCAACAATGGATAGCCACGTTAACAGACGCCTTGGAATAATTGATGAAGATTAAATCCATCACGAGATACCCTGGGAGCCTGAGAGAAACTTAACCCCCAGTAGATGCGAATCTGGCACAACTACAAGGGCAGATATTGACACTGACAGAAAAGATTCAGGAGTTGATGATACCCAGACTAGGATGACCACAGGTTTGGTGCACTGGATGTTATATGGAAGGTCATCTAGCAAGCGAATGTATGAGAATGAGGGGACTAGGACCTCCTTAGAATCTAAAGGTAACCCCTCCAGGACCCACAAGAGGAGTTGCGCAAGTATTGACGAATTCATCATTCCATCACCCCACCCCATATCATGCTTTCCCAGGAGGCCAAGCAGCACTGAAAACAGAATATTGGGAGATCTGCCGAATCTACAACCATGGGCCAAGACAGTGTCCCATCATGCATAAATATTTGACAGTACCAAACATAGTACACTGCGAGTTCTGTGCATCTACCAAATTTATGTAGAGCGTTGGATGCACTCACAGACAGGTTGGACCAAATAACATTCAGGGTGAATGAAAACCCTCAGGGACCAGGAAGAGGTCGAGGGGCTGGAGCTAGAGGAGATTTCAGAGGAGGAATAACTAGAGGATGAGAACCAAATAGATGTTATAATTGTGATGAACAAGGTCACTTGGACAAATATTTTCCTCATCCAGGGCAACCATGGTGCTCTCACTGCAGAACCAACAGACATGCAACTGAAGACTGCCCAGAGTTAATTGCAAAGTGGGAAGACAGAGTACAAAAAAGAGGAACTAACCTTATAAGTTCAAATATCAAGAGGATTTCTAAGGGACAATTGCCCAACCTTAATATCGTCACTCAAGGAAGAGCGAAGACATGAGATAATGTTGATACTCTACCTCAGATCCATAAAGCAACACCTAAGGGAGACAAGTATGATCCCCTAAGGAAAAAGATGCTCTTTAAAGATGCCATAGAAGTATTCCAGAATATTCCTAGTCATGAAATGCAAGAGAACCCCCCCAACCGACTGTTTACCCTAAGATGGCACAAGTCCCTGCTTCACCCCCTGCACCCATAAACCCTATAATCATACCAAGACGTCCTGAGCAACCTCAAAACGCGGTTGATCTTTGGTTTCAATTATTCTCTAACATTCTAGGGAATGACCAACTAACAGAAAAGTTGCGCAATGCGCTGTACCTAGTCTTAGGGAATGAGGAACCCTCAGAAGCAAGGATAAGGGATAATCTTCCCAAGAAGAGTACTCATTGAGTGCAATGAAGAAAAGTGCGAACCGAAAAAGAATTTTGACTGGTATCCCAGTTAGATGAATTTGAAATTAGGGATGTCATGTTGGACCTAGGGTCAGATGTGAACATTCTTCCTAAGAAGACTTGGGAAGCCTTAGGAAAACTGAGACTGACATATTCCCCAATTCAGTTAAGAATGGAAAACCAATATTGTATCTTCCCCATAGGAAGGCTGGAGAACGTGGAAATCAATGTAGCAAGAGTAAAAACAATAGCTGACTTTGAAGTCATTGAGATCATGGGAGACAAAGACCCCTACCCTCCACTACTTGGCATCGATTGGGCCTATGATAATTATGCAGTAATCAACTTAAAGAAAGACACCATGACTTTTGAATCTGAGGGAATCAAGGTAGTTCAACCTATGGATCCATATGTAAGACCCAGGTACACAGAAACAACAGACAATAATATGGAGGGAGAAGACTTAGACCAGTTGTACACTATAACAACGGGGACAAGAAATGATTATATAAACCCTACTGCTGATGGATTAGTAAGCTGGAGAAGTATACAGTCAGCAGACGAAGATTCAGAACTGGCTTTTGATAGTTAGCAACAAGGTTCGCACAAAAGATTTTCAAAAATATGCGCAACTGTCAGAATGACCAGATGGGTTGGGACCGAAGTTAGAGAACACCCAGTATACGATGGTACCTCATATCTAGAAAACGTTTTTCATAATATGGAAGAGAATGGGAGAGAAGATCAAAGAATATCGGTACTAGATGTAGCCTTTCAGAACACCCCCGCCAGATGGTGGGCCACTCATAAATCTGTACTCAGAACTTGGGATGAGGTGAAACAAGATATTAAGTACAGGTTCTGGAGTAGGGAGCAGCTGGAATCAGAGATGCAGACAAAATCTCCAAGTTGTGCAGCTGTTCAGCGGAGAATCAGACCCTAGAATACACATTGAACAGTGTGCGACACAGTGGTAGGCTGCGGAGATACCCTCTCGCTTTTGGGTTCATTTATTTCCCCACTCTCTAGGCCCAATCCCGAAATCTTGGTTCATACATGAGGAAACCAGAAGACAGACCAACGACTGACAGACACTGGCAACTCAATTTTGCAAGGAATTCTCATTCACAAGTAAGTACCCTGAGCTTGAGCTAGCCCTGCAAAAGATTAAAGAACTTCTTTTTACAACCAATAGTAATAAGAGATCAAAATTTGTAGTGTGTCCCAAGCATACCCAAGAATTCAGACTAAACTCCACTTACCCTCAACTGAGAAGCCTATAGAATACTATCAGATTAGCAAATATTTAGAAAGCCTAGACGAATTAGAATAACTGAGAAACCTAGCCATAAAAGAGATAGAGGGGAGTAGATAAAATAAAAAACACCATACCTAGCCAGACTGATAGTTCGTACAATCACCCATTAAAATTGCATAGACTCAACATAGGGATTGCAGAGAAACCCAAGATAGATATGGTGGGAGATAACTGGGATGAGCAAAGCAGTCAGTAAATACAGAGTTTACTGAGGGAATATGAGGATTTGTTCCCAAATACTTTTTCAGAATTAAAGGGAGCCAAAGGAGTCATGGGAGAAATGAAGATTGAGTTAAAACCAAGATCCAAGCCTCTCAGACATAGACCATACCATCTTAACCCAAGAGTAAAAGAGAAAGTTAAGAAGGAGATTGATAAGATGTTAGAAGTAGGTCTCATTTTTGCGGTAGAAGAAGCAAAGTGGGTCAGCCTGATAGTCATTCAAAGATATTAGAGTCTGTGTGGGCTACAGAAGCCTCAACTCTGCCTATGTGCACAACCCTTTCCCAACACCCTTTACCGATGAGGTGCTAGAACAGGTTGTGGGGAAGGAAGCATACTCATTCACAAATGGATTTTCAGGATACCATCAAGTCAGGATTGCTGAAGAAGACAAAAGAAAGACCACTTTCATTACATAATGGGGATCTTTTGCATACAACGTGATGCCATTTGGCTTAAAGAACACCCATGTAGTTTTTTCCAGGATTGTGATAGCAACCTTTAGAGAATTCATTCACAAATTTATAGAAGTCTATATGGATGATTGAACAATATATATCCTTCTTAAGGAATATGTAGCACTGCTAAGGATAATGTTTGACAAATGCAAAGAGTTGCAAATCTCATTAAATCTCAGAAAGTGTATCTTATGTGTGCCACATGGAAATCTGTTGGGCCACATAGTTTGCCAAGAAGGAGTATTGGTAGACCCAGCCAAAGTTGCGGTCATTGTGAATATGACACCACCTACTAGTGCTAAACAATTTCACTCCACACTAGGACACACAGGTTACTACCGCAGGTTCATTCGAAGATATGCCAACATTACTACACCTCTGGAAAACCTCCTGAAAAAAAGATGAAACATTCCAATGGACTCCCGAATGTGATAAAGAATTTGAGACACTTAAGGAGAAACTCATTACAACATCGATTCTGATATTCCCAAACTAGGAGAAGGAATTTCACGTCCATGTAGATGCTTCCGGAATTGCCTTAGGAGCTATCTTAATGCAACCTGGAGATGGAGCAATGGATCACCCTATCTATTTTGCGAGTCAAAAGATGTCGCAAGAAGAACACAACTACACAACAACAAAAAGGGAAGGCTTAGCAATGATTTATGCTTTACAAAAATTTAGAAATTATCTGTTAGGATCTCACTTCAAATTATTTACTGACCATTCCACATTGAATACCTAGTTAACAAACCTGTGTTGGAAGGGAGAATTTGTAGATGGTTGTTGTTATTTCAATAATTTTCCTTTGAAGTCATCATCAAGCTGGGACGATGCAACATCGGACCCGACCATCTATGCAGGCTAGAGTCAAGAGAAAGTGGTGGAGCAGTGGATGACCAACTCCCAGATGCAGACTTGTTCAGGATTGAGGCCATACCGAAATATTTGGAGGACATAGAAACATCTCTCAGTACAGGGGCCTGTCCTGAAACATATTCCGCAACCCAGAAACACCATATGGTCGTCAGAGCAGTAGATTACCATCTGATCGCCAGACAATTGTATAAACTAGGACTAGACAACATCCTTAGACGATGCGTCCTGGATCATGAAAGGCATGATATACTATGGGAATGCCATAGTGGAATCATAGGAGGCCATGTTGGAGGAAAGGCCACGTCACAAAAAGTTCTACAGGTAGAACTTTGGTGGGAAAAACTCTTGAAAGATGCAAAATCATACACTAGATCATGTGATGTTTGTCAACGGGTGGGCAATCTGTCATGCCAAGATGAACTACCACTACAACCAGTTAGAGCTCTACAGGCATTTGAGAAATGGGTATTTGACTTCATTGGACCAATCAATCCCATAGCCAAACATTCAAAGGCCAGGTACATCATTACCTCGACTGACTACCTTACCCATTGGGCAAAAGCAACAATGGTACAAGACTATTCGACATACACTACTGCCAAGTTCATTTTCGAGAATATCATTACCCAGTTCAGATGTCCTAGGAGCCTAACCAATGACTAGGGAGCTCATTTCCTTAGCATCACTATAGAAAAAATTACAACAAAATTTCTGATTCAACATCACAAGAGTAGTCCATACCACCCACAGGCCAACGGAACAGTTGAAGCCTTCAACAAGATTATGGAAAAAGGACTAACAAAGGTCTATTGCGCAAATCGAGAGGACTAGGATGATAGAGTTCCAGCTGTACTATGGGCCTATAGGACAACCACAAATAAACTCCACAGATACACACCATTCCAATTAGTCTATGGGAGAGAGGCAATGTTGCCTGGAGAGTTCATCACTCCAAGCCTGTATATTGCACAAGTCACACGTATGAAAGAAGAGGAATCAATGGCGTAGAGACTTGCGGAGATACAAGAACTCGAGGAAACCAGTTTTCTAGTAGAATTCCATCAGTCGGTTGAAAAGGAAAGACAAAAAGCTTGGCATGATCGACACATTAATACCAAGGTATTCACACAAGGGGACAAGGTGTTACTCTACGACAACCGATACCAGAAGCATCCTGGCAAGCTATGTATGAACTGGTTGGGACCCTTCATAGTTGCGGAGATCCGACCCTCAGGAGCAGTCAGACTCACACAACTGGATGGTGTGCTACGATCAGGATGGGTGAATGGCACTCACCTGAAGCCCTAACTATCTCAAAACTGAGAGAGAAGGACAATCGCTCCAATCCGAAGGATCTTGTACAATATATATTTGAGTTCTGTTTTCTTTCTAAAATTTTGTAAATTCAGTTAAAAAATCCCATATCCGCAGTATTGCGCCATAACACATAGTTCATTTGTTTGTCTAAGTGTTGGTTGATACAGAACTGACGACTCAGCAGTACAAGACCCGAACCATAAGAGAGGCCATTCATGACAGTCATTAAATATGATGGTGACAACCTTTGTGGTCGGAGGGGCCATGAATCCAAATCCAATCTGAGTTATAGGCCACACAAACCCAGTCTAGTCACAACCTTTATTTCCATTCCATTACCTCATCTGACGCTCGTTAATCCATAAAGACACATTATTCCAAGATGCCATCAAATTTCTTGCCGGGACACCCGCCCGTCAAACAAAAAGGTCTCAAATCGGCCACATCCCTATTCCACTCAAATAAGTAAATACCAAGATCGCCAATAGGATTTACCTTGATTAAACCATCCCCTTAGACAACTCACACCCGATTGCGTCCATAAGGTCATGATGAGTAGTAGTTACTGCTAAAAATGTACCCATTAAGCCAAGTACAAGGCTCTTCGAACTCAGCCGAGAATGTACTGTTTCTAAAAAGAGCATAGCCATTTCCGAACTCAGCAGTGTAAACCAGTTGGGATCATTGTAAAAGCTGCAGATGTAACCCTAGTTCTTACCTGCCATAGATGTGCGAATGTTGAGAGCCACAACAAGATGAAGTGCCATGACTAAAGAAGCAATACTGGATGAGCCCTGCGACCCCTGGGTCGAGATCATAGGCGATCTCAAAGGGAAGGTAGAGCACGTTAATCTCCTCGACCTTGACCTCACAGATTCAACCTTGTTACCACAGATGCACACATACATCTTTTGGGATATAGTTCCATATGGAATCAGAGGAATGCAAGTTATACCATAAGAAGAGTTCATCAACTTATTTAACTCAACCATCATGAACTTGAGAGACTTACTAGTCTTTGGTACCACAGGCGAGACTGCACGTTGCACGAAATATCTGATAAGCAGGGTGCATGATAGAAGTCTATGGTTGGATAAGTGGTATCCAGTCCATGCTGAAGACATCCATAAACTTATTGGACTATCCTCCCAAGGAGAGGATGTGTCGAAGGGATTCTAGGGTCTCGGTAAGAACGAGAAAAAGAAAGGTGAGCTTAGCCTATACAAGAAATTTAACACAAAGAGAGGAGGATGCACAATAGTAATTGAACCAATACTACCTGAGACAATTTGGACTGGCTGCTACATCATAGAAAACAAGGTTATGAGGTCTTACTATAAGGGATAATGCACTCTAGATGCATTATCAGTCGCCAAATTTTGCGCAGATGGAGTAGTGTTCAACTGATGTAGTTTCTTGTTGGAGGAACTACTAGTAGCTTGCAAGGAAGCACAGGAGAAGGGAGGAAACTTCACCTATGGATACCTACTTGTGACATTTGCAATGCTCAAATGGAAGCCACCTATGGGAAGACAACCAACAATACCAGATAAGGGGCACATGGCGAAGATGTTTGAGCCGTGGCAGTCCAGAGCAGACTCAGATAATACAACACTCAACAACGCAACATTTTTCCAAATGGTATAATGGTATGATAGATGCAACGCAGAGGTTGCACATCCCGTAGGAGCTCCTCAACTATAACATGAGGAATATTGCCTTCAACATGAACCAACACAACACATTTGTCTGGTCGATACATGTCAGTAGGGAACATTTCCACACAAGGATGCTACCATTCTATTTTGATGAGGAAGCCTTCGATAAGGAAGTCATGTTGTGGGCAGGAGTCAAACGTGGCCTGCATAAATTAGGAATGCATTGCATTTTTCCTACGGAGCTGCTAAAGAAAAAAGACAATGAAGCAGGAGAAGGACCGAGTTCAGGCCCGGAGAAGAAGAAGCCATACGCTCTGGTACAAACAGACTTTGAGGAGGAATAAGAGATACAACAATTAGAGCAGAGAAAAAGATCGTCCCGCCGATAGCTACCAGACAATGTCGTGTTGTCAGGTGCGCAGGTTAACCAGATCTTGGGCGTTTTGCTTGGTATCGAACCATTAGTGAAGAGGCCCAAAACCGGGGTCTCACCGAACTAACCCCTGAACCCACAACCCATTGCATATGTCGCTCCCCACACCCGCACCATGACCAAAGCCACCACTATCATTGATATTCAGGATGACCCAGAGCCTGAAACACTTCCTTCCACATTCGTTATTGAGAACCCTCCACCACCACTCCAATTACCAAACCTCATCACTACCAGTCCACATCAGACGACAACCTCAGAGTTGATGCATCTTGATCATCCAGGGATAGTGGAACGACGACTCCCACAAATAACCAAAGAATTACCCAAGCCAAGGTCAGAAGTTTCTGGTCCCAATTCCAAAGCCTCAGAGCCGAGCACGACGCTGGATGTTCTGAAACTAGACTCCCAGGAACAACAACCTAAGTCTTCAGCACAAGAAGAAGATGCCCGAAGTAGAGGGGAGCCGAAACCTGACAACAACCAACAAATCACCTCACCAGCCAAGGGTGAGGGTGCCCATGATATCACGGTGAACGAAGCAGAAGCACCAGAAGAACCGAAAATACTAGATGCACACAACAAACCCGAATTGACAACTGAGCAGGATACAGAAGCCATGCATGCACAAATGGAGCAGGTTCTCCAGAACCCTCAACAATGCACAAAATTGATGCAACTTTGCATAGCTAGAACAAAGGTTCTGACTCTTTTTCCCACAGAGCTAAGGTCGAGGATCACACCAGTGCCACCAATGGAGGAGGAGGTCAAAACCCGCTCGGACCATTCAATGTCTAGTGGAATTCCACTACAGACGCGGGCACCCACCAACGCAACTCCTTCATCCGCCGACCTGTTACAGTGGCCAATGCCACACTTATTTGGACTAATCAGGGCATCAATGGACCAATTAGATCAAAGGCTCTAGGAGGCCGCCGAGAGATCTGTCGAGATTGTGAAGAAGGAACAATTCATCGCGCAAACATGAAGAATGCAGGAAGCACATGAAAAACTCCAAGTCCAACGCAAACTGGAAAAAGCGTAGGAAAAACTTACTGAAGCCTGGTTAGAGATTCGAAAGGTTGCACCCAACCTACCCTAAGCCAACTATGTAGGCAAGCCAGAGCAACAGATCGAGATGTTACAAGAAGAATGGACACAACTCGCTACTCGCACTGAGCAGATGCAAGAGAAGCTACAACAGGTCCAGCAGGAAGTAGAACAACAACCTCAGTAGCTGCATGAACAGATGTAGAAGATATATTGCAAGGTAACAATGCCCGAGTAGCATTGCACAAGCACACAACGGACTGCACTAGAATATTCAGGTAAGTCAGCGATTGGATGGGCATCATCGCTCGACTGGATCAGGTCTTGGAGGAGGTGCACACAAAGATCTAGGTACTGAACGAAGAAGTTTCGACCACAATGGACCCCATGGAGAAACAACATAAGTTCGACCAAATTCAACAGGCCGACAATGAACTGAATACACTCTATGAGGAACAGTCTGTAGCCAAGAAAGAGCTGCATGACTTTCGACCTGTAATTCAGACTGCCTACATGAAACTGCATCAAGTTGATGCAACAATAGATTCCGAGTGGAACTGATTGGTTGCGGCCAAGCCAAAGGATTACAACAAAGAGATGACCCAACAATTTCTTGCAGAAGCATCACTCCTCGCCTGGAAATGGAAGGACAAAGTTGGAAGCTTTCAAGGAGTAAAGCACAAAGCATTAGAGTTGGTACCAGAATTGGGCCCTTTGTTTGAGGAGGTAAAGGAAGAAAAATCACAAACATAAGAGCCCAAAGAAGAAGAAAAGACAGACAAGGGAAAACAACAGATGCTCCTGGAGGAGGTGAAATAACCAAGAGCTTGACTGGAGGACGAGCCAAGGATTGTGGTCGGAGCTTGTTGGGCCCTTCATTTTTGAGAAGGAATCATGCAAGTTTTGACTAAGCACGAGTTGCACAAACTCCATCAGAGGTTAGGAGAAAGAGAAACAGAAAGCAGTTGCGGAAGTCAGGGCAACTCCAGCAAAGCAACAAACAGTTGCAACATAACAAGAAAATGTGCAAGATGAGAAGGAAGACACAACCCATATATATATAGGGTTGAACATAATTGTAAAAGGGTTCGTTCGATAGTTCATAAGTTGGTTGACTGGTTTGAGTTGAGTTAGGTTGGTCAGAGTCGCCCAGTTTTTGGTATTAGTTGTTGATAATTGTTGTAAGTCGAAGGAGGACAATTCTGAGTCTGTAACGAATTGGACCTATCAGTTGGAGAATTAGATCTCTATGCCATGAGTCCAGAGCCAATATTCTGTACTCAGCCTTGCTATGTAATTCTAGGTTTGTAATGAGAGAAATATCCTAAAGACAATAGGAAGCAGGACCAAATTTCAAAATATGTTGTGTATTTTTATGTTTACTTATGCATTACAGTATTTCCTTATAGCTTATGAGTTCTATTTGATGGCTCAACGTTTAAATTCTTGCTCTCAACTTAAGTAGGTTCAATTCGTGCATTTATATGTTTCAGATTTGTTAATGTCTCTTGCGCAAGAACAAGAATGAGTTTTGACTTCTCTATGGATCCTCTTTAGTCTTTTCCCTACCCTTCCCTATCTATCTATTTGAGCAACGCTTCGGGTGAGACTTCTTATCTTCGGAGGAGATGAAAATGCCAATGATCTAGACTACATGGTACCTTTTGTCGGTAAACTAAGAAGGACCCTGGTCTGATCAAATTTGCACCAACAGAGGCCATCTTTACATTCCTGACTCTGTCTCAAGAAGAAACCACGAACCCTTCATAGGGGCTTTCTCTCAGGTTTTTATGCTGAGAGAAATACTTCACAAGATGTCGTGTTCCACATCTCACAACTTTGTAAGCTGGAGGATGTCTCCCATAGCTACTTTCATCAAAAAATCCTACACCAAGGCAAGTGGCTCACCCAGGGCCAAATCCAACAGGAGTTTCCTCACCTAATGGGGGAACTCAACGCAATGGATACCATTGCTTCCTAAGGGGGGAGGATTGATCCAGATGGATATTGATGGCCACCCACCTATTACAACTAGCTCCTTGTGTCCATTTTTTTTTCAACACGTCTTTCTGTACTGCTTTATAATTGTGAGTTCTACACTTTTGGGGATGTATGAAGCCTCATACATTCTCCAGGTGGATACAAGTGTCCTCTCACCTAATCCAACTGGCCTATTTTGTATTTTTTCATATCAACACATCTTGTTGTACTTTCATGGCTATTTTGAGGCTCTAAACATTGTTTTTTTGACTCGCCACAATCAGACTATGGACAAAGTCAGAGTCTAGTGACAAAATGTGTAGTTCTCTAAAATACCTTTCCAACGGGCTATCACATGCCTAAAACGAAGGTTGTATGAAAAATTTATGACCCTAGGAAGTTGAGGTACCAAATTACACTAACTTACCCATAGGGCCCACATGACTTTTGGTGTTTCACCTTCTATGGTTAGGTTTTTGGATGTCTATGGTTTTGGCATTCATGAGTAATATGAAAAGGGCCTATGGAGCCTCATTGTAATCCATTCTGCTCAGATGGATATGCGTAGCAACCATATCTCTTTTTAGAGATAGCTACCACCATTCAAGCAAGTTTTAGTTCTAGAGTTTTACAGTTTCATCCTATTTCATTATTTAATAGAAGATATTGTTCACTGAATATTTTTGTTATTCTTCCTATCTCTGTGTTTATGGTATTCAGTCTATAATCAGTTTGTTCCACTCCTAAATCCGGATCAAACAATTGTGTAGTTCCTATATCGTGCTATCCCCATAACATCCCCCCAATGGTTTCTAGTTTAGGAGGTAACATTTTTTGGTGCCGTTGTTGGGGACGTCTTTGTTCCCTGGCTCTTGACGGCATTATCCTACCAAGTTATTGGTAAATTTTTCTTGTATTTGTATCTTAATGCGATTATTGTTATTGCTATCCTTGATAGTCTCATTTGGAAACTTCACTGAAATAAAATATAAAGAGATACATTGCAAGAGGTAATTCCCATAAAGAAATATTGAAAGTGTTAAGGTTTAAGCTATTATTAGTTTTCTTTTCAATTTGCTAGATAGCCATAACATAGATAGGATCACTAAGAGAAACACTATCACAAGATACACAATATTTATCCTGGGAAACCCTCACAGGGAAGAAAACCCAACAAAAACTTCCTTAATATAGATAGCCAATACAATGCCAAGACAATAAACCAAAACACGAGAGAATATCCAAGACTGGGAAATGCACCTCTCTCTTCCTTCTTCTCCGAACTGTAGCTACCACACTTGCGCACTGAATGTGTGAATGAATGAGTGAACAAATGAGGTGATGGATTTCTTTATTTATATAAACTGACAGGTCATGGAAAGGTGTTTGTTCACTAGGCAGGTCCAACTTGTCTTCTTAGTGGTTAAAACCACTTTAATTAGTCTGGGGGCTGACTTCTCAATTTGTATAATATATTTAGGGTTTTACCAATCTACAAAATGGGATTTGGTCAATTATAATTCCCGACATGATCAATCCACAAAAGGGTATTGATCCAATGAATAATAACTCAATAATAAATAGAATACTCTTTGCAGTTACAATATTTCAATAGAAAGGTAACTTGTGTAAGCTATCTATAAACCCAAATTCTCATAATTCTCAAGTTATATTGACGAATCCACATGTTTGGTTATGATTGGTATGAAATTATTTGATATTAGTAAACCATCATCGTGTATGTTTCAAATATGACCTCTAAAAGAGGAAATTTTTGTGAATATTTGTTTTTTCCTTTGAATTTTGCTGGTGTTCCATTATGTCCAGGTGAACCTCATTTTGATACACAAATTACTAAGGTCACAATGTTTAGCGGAAATCCTTGGTCAGCTTCAGATCACTTTGAATCTTTTATGAAATATGTGGTTGTAGATATCTTGATGAAAGGATTTACATACTTATTACAAGGGGGGATGTACATGATTGTTATTGTAACCTGAAGCCCAAAGAGATAAAATTATTTCTACAATTAATGAGAAGGTTTCAAAATAATTGGATTTATCACTATGTTAAAGTTGACGATTATTATTAATTTCATGATGTGATAAAAATAATAGGGGATAATATCGATAACTTAATGATGGAATATGATGATCAACCCTCAAGTGATCTTGTGGGAATAAGGAAAACAGAGGATGCATAAATTTTCTTGTACAATTATGTCAAAAAAAATATTGTAAGCCTTCTCTGCTGAAGCATGAATATGATCTACTTGATGAGGCTCATCCCTCTCCTCCCTTAGAAGAGTTTTTGTTTCCCAACATTTCAGACCTGGAAAATGATGAGGAACATGTACCCCATATCGAAGATGTCAAGGAAATTTGTGATGATGATCTTGTTGAATACAAACTTGAAGAAGCACATTTCCTTTCTCATAAAGATGATGAGTTCATTGAAGATTTTGTTGGAGAAGAAAAAAATGATGAAGAGCCCTCTCATACTTCCATTGGAAATCAAGTATCAAGTATGTGAAAAGGACCTTGATGACAAGGGAATTCAAGTATTCGTCAATTCTCTGTTGCAAGAAGGAAATGGTGTGATGTGTTATACTCCCTTCCAATATTTTGAGTTTCATGATACATATTTGGGTATCTTGGAAGAGGAAAATCTAATAGAGAAGCCCTTGTTTGATGAGAATGATAGTAAAGAAATTGAGAATAATGATGCTTTTCTCTGTATTGAAAGACGTAAGTGGGATAAAAGTTGTTTTTATTTTGATGGGGATCCCATTTTCGATACAGATGGTGATGTTTTTGAAGGAAAAATTGTAGATTTTTGGTCTTGTGGACAACCAAACATAATCATGGAATGTAAAAGATGAATTCACTATGTAGGAACAACCATATCATCCCACCAATGAGGCTGATTTATAGGTACAATAAGTGGTTTTCATGATCATCCGACAACAACAAATTTTCATCCACCGAAGTCCCCAACTCACGACTTTCACATTCAAGGAAATCCATCTAGAGATAATGGTTTTAAAGATGAATATTTTGGTAGACATCAACATTTTCAGTTTTAGGATTATTACAAGAATATTCAGTTCCAAATACATGTGCAATCGACCACGAGTCATGGATTTGCATATTTTTCAGGTCTAATGAGGTTTTTCATGTTTCATCCATATATGTGATCGAAAGCAGTGGTAAGGGGAAACACTATTCTTGTAGGTTTCTATTGGAGCCTCCTTCTGAGTCCCCCCTCTTGATTGATGGTTTGATGAGTAGAAATGATGGTTTTTCCTATGCTTATTCCAATAAATATTATTACATAAGCCCTATCCACCTTGTTGGGCCCTTTGTTTTGATGAACAAAAGTTGTGTAAGATATTGTAGAGATTCGTTTTGTTGAATAGAAGTTGCACAAGATATTTCAAAGCCGGACAACTGACCAAAAGAAGAAAAAAAAAGTGGAGAAAAGGGAATGCGCAACAGGAAATAGTTAGAACATAAAATGGTTAGAAGGACAGTGCAACACCAGTTTTGAAGAAAGAGGTTGCAGCCGAATCAAGAAGAAGAGAGAACTCTCAGGTTCTCAACCAGCAAGCCTGGATCAGGTTACATATATGAGATCAATATGATTGTAACGAGTCAATAGTTCGTAGTTGGTATTCAAATTAGGATTTTAGGTTGATAATGATTGTAATAGCTGGTATTTGGTTAGTAAGGGTCATGGTTAAGGTTGGAAAAGGTCGAGTCCAAGTCTGATCCTAGCTCTACTCACTATCGTTGTTAGCTAAGATGAATCCAAAGATCTGGGTTAGGAACTAGACTGATAATGTAATCGAGTCATGTATTACTATAGGGTTGAAAAGAGCAAGGGACTAAGATAACCTTGTCTCTCGCTAGTGGAGAAGCACTTGATGATTATCTTTGGCATGAGCATTTGTATATGTGACTCAAGCTGATCATGTATTCTAAGAAGAGATCTGTTATATGATAATACAATTCAAGACCAAATTAAAAGAAAATATCCTTTGTACTTAGCCTTTTGATTCTATTGAATGTTATGCTATGTTATATTTTATGTCTGGTATGCTTAAATAATTATATCTTTCTTGTGAATGTTGACGCAACTTTGTTTCTCCATTCTCAGTTAGGAAATTTTCAGAATTGCAACAGGTTTAAACTATCTTGTGCAGTAATAATATGAATCTTGATACTTCGGAGATATGTCTGAGTATTCTCCTTACCCTTCCCTCTCCTATTCATCTCATTTGCGCTTTGGGTGAGACTTTTTCATGTAAATGTGTTGAACCTACACAAAATAGATCTAGCTAGAAAATACCACACACATTTGTAGAGAGAAATTGAGAAAGAAGAAGCAAGAGAGAAATAATGGAAGAATTCTCATTAACCATAATGAATAATGAATAATTTACACATGATATACTCTGTATAACTCAACCAATGTGCACTGGAGGTGAAGCCAATGCACTATAGTGGTGGTCTAGAGTGATTTGGACACACGCCAATAGTTACGAGAGTGAACTGCCACCTAGTCTAGTCTCTTGGGAAGTTATGGGAGTGAATTGCCACCTAGCTGAGTTAACTAGTCTACCGGTATTCGGTTAACTGAATGAAACAGAGTGAAGTGAGGAGGAGATCATGGAATCATGGGTAATGCACTAGTATGGTGATGATACCAAGGGTAATGTGCATTATCTGGTGATGATCCCAATGTTGCATGGTGAAAAAACCAATGCAGCATCTAGACTCCACTCAACTAGTCAAACTACAGTGAAAACTAGAGAGAATATTCTCCCTAAACTTTAGAAGATTGGATAAATACTAATAAACATAGGAAAAACCTTAGGAAAAAGAAATCCTAGGTGTGTGTGAAGTAACTCCAACACCTTGAACATCAATATGGTGAAAATAAAGAATGGGTCTCGAAAATGAGGCCATGTTAGGTACCCAAATACAAAAGCTACACTAAAATAAAGTGAG
>ML795977.1:124486-146928 GCA_009831015.1 Picea engelmannii
CCTCAAGGTACAATGTATGTAAAAAAGAAGAACTACAATTGCTAGGAAATTGTGTCCTTGACTCCAAGACGACTTCACATAGAATGAAACTTCTACTCAGTGAAGGTCTTGGTGAAGATGTCTGTTGTCTGTTCTAATGAAGGACATAACTATAGGTCGATGATCCCCTCGTGTACTAATTCCCATATGTAGTGTATTTGGATCTCGATGTGCTTCATCTGCTTCCTTTGAACTGGATCTCTACATAACTTCAGAGTGCTCTGGTTGTCACACCAGATGACGATCAACTGATGAAATTGAATGCCCAACTCAGTGAGAAAATCCTGTAGCCACATAGACTGATTGGTTATGTTGACTACCCCTCTGTACTCTTCCTCTGCTGAAGAAAGAGAAATAACATCTTGCTTCTTGCTCGACCAACAGATAGGCCCGAAACTAAGACTGATTGAGTAACCAGATGTGGACTTGCGATCAATGCTATTGCTAACCCAGTCAGAATCAATGAACTTGATGAGATCTAATATAGAGTATGCTTCATAATGAATACCAAAGGTGATGGTTCCCTGTACGTATCGAAGGATACACTTTGCAGCCTTCCAATGTAGCTCATGCATCCACTGCATAGGAGAGGTATGGTCTAGAGTGTGTGAGATACAACAAGCTCCCCACTAGCTGTCTATACAATGTGCTTTCAACCAGTGGAGTGTCCTCGCCGTCCTCAATTTTGACTCCTGATAGGAAAGGAGTCAGAGAAGACTTGTAGTCTTGTTGGCATAGGGGCACACCCAGGGTTCAATGCTTCAACATCTCACCAAAAAAACCCTAACTACCGACCCTTTCAGAAACACCTACGAAGAAGGCAAAGTCTCACCCGAGGTACAAGAAGGGGGGTTTATAGGATGCAGGTGTCTCTAACCAAGCTAGGACACAAATTTGTGATAATAACACTTCAAAAGTACTCCATTAACACTTAGAAGATGATATGCATTAGTTCATTAGCTTCAATAACATCACAGAACATACCCTAATAGAGATCGGTGCAGTAGAAACAAAGATTAAGAATTTCAACCACTTAGTACATAACATCAAGTTGGATCTAGCATTCATTCATATTTTACACAAGAAAAAATATAAGCATCAATAGATCTATCTATCATACATAATCATCAAGGCACTAAGAAAATAAACAATATAAATAACATAGCACAAAGCACATCAAAGACACAAGATATACGTGGTTCACCCTAGTGTGGGGATACGTCCACCAATTGCTTCGTCTTCTTTATTATCCTTCAATATCTTACATTCCTTTTCTCTTGTGCACTAAGCCACAGAGCCGAGCTTCGCATCAGACAGGAGATCTGCACACTGAGTGCTAGTTCCTCCTTCCAAAACTGGGTCAAGGCACCGAGCCAACTTTCTATCAAGCACAAAGCCTTAAATACACATTCTGTTGCACAAAGCACTTTCACTTAGCTACTTTTCCACCACTTCCCTACCTCTACCATACATTCTTATTTATACTTTTACAATCCCTTACAAAAATGACTAATCATGGGTAAACCCCATGGGTTGACATCCCATAACCCATTACAAAAACCCTAGAGACCCCTTGCTGGGTCCACATAGCCCGCAAAATAAGTGAGATCCATGATCTCAGCTCCGCCTAGGCACTCCATCTTTGACCATCCTGTCAAAGTTCCAAAGGTGGTCAAACCTGACCAAGGTTTCCTCAAAACTTGGTTGAGGGCCAACAGGTCCCCAACACTCACCTGTGACTCGTCTCGATTCAATCAGGTCTGGGAAACACTGCTTCGAAGGCCTTGAGCTTAACTCGATCTGCCTCGACTTGCTACTTCGCTTGAGCCTCCTGCTCAACGATCTCCTGGATCGTCTACTCTATAACATGCCCTTCCAAGCGTTGTTCCACTGTTGCAACCATTTGGTCCAGTTGCGAACCTTGTCCATCAATCTCTTCAAACACATTGTAGGCTTTATCCTGCACAGGTTGCAGCTTCTGCGTGACTTCCATTACCTTTCCCTGGATGGCAGTAATCTGCTACTGCACTACACACTGTTCCTGATATCTCTTCATTATTTCAACTACGGTGAGCATCTTTATCTACGCCTGCATGAAGAAGGCCTGCTGCTGCGCTTGCTATAATTGTGCTTCCGGTTTCCTTAGATCTAGGTATTCTGTGAGGCGTTCATATGTCTGTGCACTTCTATTACTCAATTGTTTACATTGTTAGGCGAGGGCTCAGATCCTTCCTACTGCATTCTTGGCAGCTTCCTCCCTCTGGTCATGCACCTCTTTCGGGGTGCTCGGTACTGCTTGGAACTATAACTTTGTTATCCTCGCTTGAAGCTGTTGGATGGTCTCAACGAGCTTCTCCACTTGAATTTCGACCGATTCCTGTTCATCCTGTGCCAAGCCTGGCATGGAACGCCATGCTTTATTCACTGCTTATTTGACTGTAGCCCGTTCTGTGAGCAACTGCTCCTTTTCTCTCTGTAGCTAAGATTTTTCCTCCTCGATGATCGCCTAAAAATTTTCTTTCTCATTTTTATAGGCGGTTACACAATACCGTGCTACTCGTAATTTCTCTAAGACTTCCTCTTTCTCTTGTTTCAAGGCTTTTGTAGCATACTCCTTCTCTTCTTTGAATTTCTAAAGTCGAGCCTCTGTCACATTTGCAAGTATTCTCAATTGGGTTGGTTCATCCTCCAATTCCGCAATCTATGACGCAGTGGGTACTACGCGGACCGAATGAACAACTTGTTGTACTTTGTTCAATTGCTTCTCGATCCTTCCATACAACTCCTCCTTCTTTGCTCCATATCTTTGCAAGATTTCCTTGAAATCATCCTCCATGGCTCCACAGACCAGATTGATATCATCATCCGTGAGCATTGCCTCTAACTGGGGCTTACTGGCACACATCTTCTTTCTTATCGAAGATTTCTGCAGAGAACCCTACCTCTTCTGTGGTGTTACTGTTTCAGCAGGGGGATCTTTCGGTGGTGTATCTTCACATCCTCCTTGCTCATCCCCTCCTCCTTGTCCATTTTCTTCGTCTCCTCCCCCCAGCGGGCCAGATCCATTTTCTTCAGAGGTTTTATCCTCCTCATCGGTCTCTATATCCTGGAATTCTTCTTGCTTCTTCTTCTTCTTCGTCCCACTGGACTGTCCGACATGCTCAACCCGGGTGACTAGGGGGCTTCCTATGGTGTCAGTGTTAGAGAGTTTTGCATCAACAATGGATACAAGGAAATATTCTAGCCACTCCTTCATGATCTGATCCATGTCTTCATTTGTCAGCTTGTAATATGATTGTAAATCTTCCTTGTTCTCGTCTTTGCTCACAGTGATATAAATGAAATGTGGATCTGCGTGGAAATTTGCTATTAGTGTATAATGGTGTAGGGTGTGCAGTGTCATGCATGGAAATGATTCAATGGAAACCTTCAGTTGCTAATAATAGGCATGTAACACAGCGTTGGACTGCCACTGCCTCGCCATATCATTGGTGTACCACAAGGTCGAAAATCTAGCGGCCAACGAATCTGATGGTTCAATCTCCGGGAAGGTGGCTCTTTCAGGCATTTTCCAAGTGAAAAATGCAATCAAAATGATCAGCCAGCTGAAGTGGAATTCATATCCCAAATCCTAAGCTTCGCAACAATATTTCTCCAGTTCATTGACGAGGTAACTCGCCTAATTCATCTACATTCCCTCCACACATTTCCTTGCGAGGTCCACCACGAACCTGGTGACCTGTGTGGGGTGGTTCTTCCTTACAAACTTTCCATCTATGAGTTGGAAAGTGAGGCGCACTCTGCCATCCTGTATAGAGGCTACCTTGTAGCCTCTCTTTCCTTTTTCGACTTTTTTGTAAGCTTCCTTGATTTGTTGTGCTAGGGAGTGGTCCGAGGCCTTCCCTGGATAAAATTGTTGAGGGTCAGGTCCCTTCATGCTTAAGCCTATAATCCGATGGATCATTGCCAGATCCAAAGTAATCCTCTGGTCAAGACACATGTATCCTCCATAATAGCATCAAAAGAGGAGTTTAACACAAGCGTTAACCTCCTGGTGGCAACCAAAATGGGGAATCTTCATCACATTAAGAACAGTGGGTTGCGCGAGCTCCTTAATCCTTGCCTGGGAGATAAGGCGGGGATTCTTCCCAGTTGTCTTTGTCAAGTAGCGATGGGGCGCTAGCATAGAATAGTTCTTTCTGTCGCCTGGATTGAAATCATTGTTATTCAGTAGTGGGATCTGTCCTAACTGACTCCCAACTACACGTATTACTTTTAGAATGTACATGGTGATCAAGGTGTACTGATAGTCTCATGGAATGCTATCACGGTTAACCGCACTAGCCAAAGGCGGGATATACTCTGGTAAGATCGACGAGATCTACTTTGCATTAGCCAGATCGCCGCGATGCTTACTTTGTTGCTCAGTCATGGGGTTAACACTGCCAGAACATCATCCAATCGAAGGGGAAGCTCGTAGTCCCCTAGTCGATGATGCCTAGACACCTTCAGATAATTGTCTATCGACCATTATCTTCTTGAGGAACTCCTCGACATAATTCTCTAATTCACTAGGTTCGCCCGACATTCTCACTTTTAACAAACAGGCCGAGGTAGGCGAACATACAGGTGGGGTAGACAAACGAATGGCGAGGTCTAGCTTCAGATAACACAATTCAATACACAATCAATTCTCTTCTTGGTTCAATTAATCACGGTTGACAAAAAGTGGTCCCAACGTAGTGACCAACAAGTTAAATAAGCAGGACACCGTAATAGATTCTTCCAATGGGTAGGAATTCTTCCATCAATGCGAATCTGTCCATTATGGCATGGTATCAACGTCCCAAAAGAGATCTATCCGCCCATAAATGTGTTTTCTAACCATTCCAGAGAATTTTTCTAACGGTCAGGGCACCTCCAACGATCATATAGCTTCACCAAGGCGAAGTCCCATTCTGCGAGGTCTTGCTGTTTCAGCGAGGTTCAAATCCTGCGAACTTGCCTCCTGCGAGGTTCCAGTCTGTGAAGTCTTTCATCTGGTCTCAGTAGCTTCCTGCAACTTTTCCATCTTAGATTTCTTTTTACTAATCTTCCGTGCCTTCTTTCCTATGATCTAAGTCTCTCTAACTATTTCTAGAATCCTCTTTCCATTTTTATTCTTATCTTCCTTTAGCGTAGTGACTTCGCACTGCTGATGTGCTCTCAAAGGGTTTGAAGTTAATATCCCTTCTCTTAATAATTCCTCGGTGGATATACTTCTTTCTTGCATGGATAGGTCCTTTAAACCTTCCTGCATTCTTTCAACCTTGACAACTAATTCTCTTTCTTTCTATCCCTCCTGCGTTGTTTCTTTGTTCTGTTGCTTTGAATTATCCTCTCGTTCTTCTATTAGTCGATCTATTTTTCTAGCTATGAAATCCCTTAGTTCTTACTTTTTATTTTCTATAGCTTCTTCCTCTGCTTTCCTTCTAATTTGATCTTCCTCAATCCAAGTCTTACCTAGTAAGAGTGGGAAAGGGGCATTGTCCCCAATAAACTTAATGACTTCAAGTTCCTCTTCAGTCGATGTTCCATGAATAATAATAGGTACATTAGTAACTCTTCCACATAGGGTTATCATATTTCCCTTAAACAAGCCTATCCTTCCCAATGAAGGTACCATAGCAGGATTTCCCAAGTGTCTTCTGTCATAATATTCACTTGTGTTTCCTCATCCAAGACACAGTCTATGTCGAAGTCTTCTATTCTTGCACTTATGCACTGTTTTACTTTCAATATCTCTGGTAAACTGACGTCTTTGTGAACATCCATCATTTATTTTAACTGTAATAACATAGTCTGAGCTTTCTCTAATTATTTATTTTTATTATTCTCTAACATGCTCTTAGTTTCTTGAATTTCTTCATAATTTTGTTGTCTCATGTTCATTCGTTCAACTTTAGAAATCATCCTTGGACAATTCTCAACCTCATGACCAATAATTTTACAACAAAGACAAATATGACCTATACCAGGGCATTCCTTAGCAAGATGTCTCGGTCTTCTGCAATTATAACATAGTGTCAATCCTATCTTTCTCTTGTATGTTCCCCAACCTCTCCTGTACTGCTCACTAGGATCACAGTGATGGACCTACAATTTGCAAAAATTCTTTCTAGGTTCCTGCATCCACTTATTAGTCAAAAAATTCTTTCTATGCATAGGAATAAAATCATTCTTCATTTCTATTAGCTTTAATTAAATCAACTCTTTCTTCTAACTGCGCCCTATCCTTCAGACTAGGACATAATCTGTTAAACATACCTAAATTCATGCTTTCGAAACAAAAAATTTCACTTATCTTACTCTTATCAAAGCAGAAAGATTTACCTCTTTTAACATCTTACATATTTTCTTCAGATCAAATTCCTTTCTTAGCGCAAAGCTTCTCAAGTCAAGTAGAGTACTACGCACTACAACAACATATCTACACACATAGCTTCTCTTTTATTTTCCTCAGTTCCCAACAATCACAGTTTCAGGTCCCGACAACAGAACCATTTGTTGGCACAGGGGCATAACTAGGGTTCAACGGTTCAATGATGCACTAAAAAAACCCTAACTAGCGGCCCTTTCGGCAACACCTGTGAAGTAGGTGAAGTCTCACCTAAGGTAGAACAAGGGGGGGTTACAGGACGCAGGTGTCTGTAAGCAAGCTGGGACACAGATATGTGATAATAACACTTCTCATAGTACTCTATTAACACTTAGAAGATGATATGCATTATTTCATTAGCTTCAATAACATCGTTGAACATACACTAATAGAGATCGATGCAGTAACAACAAATATTAAGCATTTCAACCACTTAGCACATAACCTCAAGTTGGATCTAACATTCATTCATATTTTAAACAAGAAAAACACTAAGCATCAACAGATCTATCTATCATACATAATCATCAAGGCACTAAGAAAATAAAAAAATATAAATAACACAACACAAAGCACATCAAAGACACAATATATACGTGGTTCACCCCAGTGTGGGGATATGTCCACCAACTGCTTCATCTTCTTTATTATCCTTCAATCTCTTACATTCCTTTTCTCTTGTGCACTAAGGCACAGATCCGAGCTTCGCACCAGACATGAGATCTGCTCACTGAGTGCCAGATCCTCCTTCCAAAACTAGGTCAAGGCACCGAGCCAACTTTCTATCAAGCAAAGAGCCTTACATACACATTCTGTTTCACAAAGCACTTGCACTTAGCTACTTTTCCACCACTTCCCTACTTCTACCATACATTATTATTTATACTTTTACAATCCCTTACAAAAAGGCCTAATTGTGGGTAAACCCCATGGGCCAACATCCCATAACCCATTACAAAAACCCCAGAGACCCCTTGCTGGGTCCACATAGCCCGCAAAATAAGTGAGATCTGTGATCTCAGCTCCACCTAGGAGCTCCATTTTTTACCAGCCTGTCGAAGTCCAAAAGTTGGTCAAACCTGACCAAGGTTTCTTCAAAACTTGGTCGAGGTCCAACAAGTCTGTCATGTGAAATCTCTCAAGGATCTCTTGAGAATAATTGGCCTGAGAAAGTTTGATGCCTGATGCATCCTGACTGATCTCCAATCCAAGGTAGAAGTGTAGCGGACCCATGTCTGTTATCAAAAAATTGTCATGTAGAATCCTCTTGACTGTAGCAATCATTGAAGTCGAGCAACCGGTGATAAACAAATCATCAACATACAAAACTAAGAGTAGAAGTGAATCAACCATCATGAGCATGTAGACATTTGGGTATGATTTACAACGTACAAAGTTGTATGACAATAGGTAGGAGTCCATCTTAGCATACCATGCCCTCGGATCCTGCTTGAGGCCATAAAGAGACTTCTTCAGTCGACCATGTTAGCGCCGCCATTTTTCTTTTAGTAAGGGTGGGTCTTAGTCAATTCATGTTCCGTGTGTCAAAGCATGTGAGGTCAGGTACTGAACAACAAAGGGGTCAAGGTTAGTAGGTGGCTAGTTTGCCCTTGGAGTCGGGAAGGGATGTCAGAGTCAAAACATGTGTAAATGGTATGAGTTTGTTCCCAAAGAGTCGGGTCCTATTAGAAAGGAAATTTTACATGCTAAGGGTCGAGGCAAGTTGTTAGATAGAAGTCATATTGACAAGTGAAATAACCATCATCAACTCATTATGAGGGTTGAAAGAGTGAAAAATCTAGGTGCTTGTATCATGTATGCTCTGCAACCCTTATCAGCTATAATTTACATGCCCTGAAGTGCACTCGTTGCACGAATGTGCTACAAAAAATATTCAGTTTTCTTCGAAACCTCCAATCACCATGAATTCATTGTTCCTCGACACGATTCCACCTCTCACTTGCTCTGCTATAAATTCTAGTGGTTCTGCATACATTTTGGTTACCAGCCAGGCTTATGCACTATGTAATGCTTCTCGGAAACCCAAGTTGATCAAGATTTCCTGCCTCGGGCCTGTATTGAATCCACTGCGCATAGAACAAGTATGATTTGTGCCATGGAAACCTCCCAGAGCATAAGGAAAGGCACGCGAAGTGGCATAAGAACTGGGAACGAGCCCTAAAGATTCACATTGATAAATGAATATCTGGAGGTCAGAGCGTCCTTTGAACAGTTTAGATGCATGGCCTTTTGCAGGAAGATCCAAGGATTTCGTATGAGATTGGCTAAGCAGTTCCCACGTAGCTTCGATGGTTTCAGTGCAGTGATTGCGGGTGCCACTATCTATGTAACAGAAGAAAATTTGTTGACAATGACAAATATCCCTCTACACAACGAAAGGTGGTTCAAAGGCATGTCCTTGGATGCACGGTGCTATGAAGACTTCATTAAGAGATATTGTTTAGGTGGGAAGGTTGACACGGGCATTTCGAGTAGGTATTTGCAGGAACCTTTTCAGAAAGTCCTTGGAGTAATTAGGAAATATTTCACTAGTGAGGGGAGGTTCGACAGAGTACATTCACATCACATTAGATTGCTGATGCGATTCACAGGAAGGAGACCATTAAATATTCCCTTTTTATTACACGAGATCCTCTGAGAGATGACAGATAGTTCCCAGGTTGAAGTTGATCAATCAAAAAGGAAACTATCTCATGTCTCCCTGATTAAATTGCTGATAGTTGAGGAGTTAAAATGGCTGGGAAGAAATTGGGATTCATTTTTTCTCATAGCAGGCATTCCCAAGGATCCAAAGGGATATTTCCCTCTGCCCGCGGAAAGGTTAATATCACACCGTGTGGAGGTTGGAGTGGAAAGGGATGCACAATAAGGAAGGATGTTGGAAGCTCTGTTCACCCAACAAAAAATACCCCAGAGAAGGGGTAGGCCAAGGAAGAGCAAGGAAGCTGGGGAAGCTCGAGTCCCGAGCAAACCATGCACAAAGTCAGATGCTAAAGAATTTCTCATGCACGCCATTCAACTGGAACCTGTCGAGGGTACAGGTCGAGAAAGCTGGAGTAGGACGAGGAGGACATATGATGAAGGTACGAATGTTCGTGAGCCATCTTAGCAGCTGAAACATGTGCAACTCGCTATCGCCAAGCTTTACCAGGAAAACAGGGAACTAAGACAACAGTTAGCAGCAAATATCCTTGAAGTTTCAACATCACAAGGCTATGAAGGAAATGTGATGTGGCTTAAGAGACAGCTCAGGGAAGTGCAAGATACAATTGTACAACTGTGAAAAACACAAAGGATGTCAAAAGAAAGGAATGAAAAGAACTTAAGAGAATGTGAAGCGGCTAGGGAGAAATTCCGTGCAACTCTTGCCAGCGTGCATAAGAAACATGATTAACTGAGTCCATTCTTGTATTCTCAAGAATTGCACATATTTTGACAGTTTGGGAAAAGGCGTCACCCTTAGACGGTTTTGTCATTTCAGTAACGACAACGACAATCATCAGTCACTAGCCATGTACGCACTGCAACAAATGAGCACGCGACATAAATTAAGGTCGTTAGAGTGGATGGTGAGATTCTGACATAGAACTCGATCATTTAGATACCATGTCAAAGGAAGGCATCGACACATCACTCTCCCCATGACGAGACCTTGCTGATAACCGAACCCCTGTGGAAAAGACAAGTGGTTATGATGTGACCGAATATAGTTGGTTGCTATTCCTGGAAAGGTGTCATATGAAAGGTCATTAACAGAGAACATGAAGTTTCCTAAATTCTAGGGATAGTACCTAGGGAGAAGGTTAGCCCAAGCGGCGCCCTAGCCTACATATTTTATCCTTTCAATGTAAGCCAGGTTGGTTGGAAAAACTAGTGTTGACAATGACTATTGAATGTAATTTGAGCTCGATCAAAATTTAATGCAAAAGTCCTGGAGATTTGATGAAAAGATTCTGATTGTAGTAGTTGGATGCATTGTTTCCTTTATTTTCATACGTACTTCCTGTATTCTTCATTCATATCTATTTTTGTTTGAATCAGAATGTAGTTTCGAACCTAGGATTCGTTGCGTAGCGCCCTAGGATTCGTGACATTTAGACAAACCGTGTTTCCTCTAAGTTAAATCTAAATTATCCTCAGTGGTGCTCCGAGTTTCTTTATGTGTTTTTTCCCCTCGCCACACACAACAATTCTAAACTGAAAACAATTTCTTACTTATCCTTTATCCTCTCAAGTTCAGTCACCAAGTCATTTGTTTCTATCGTTTTCTTAAATCGAATCCATAGCCCGAGGTCTTACTCTCTTTCGCCAATAGAACCATAAATTATTATTTAAAGGTGTTAGATCTCGCTAACAACTTAAATCCATATCCTGTAACTAAGACAAAGTATCCCTAGATATCCCTCTCCAGGTCTGAAAGGCTAGTTTCGGGTCTCAAAGTTGGTTTGTAGGTTGCCTCTATCATTGGTTTCTCAGCCAAACGAAGTTTACAGAGAGCTAACATTATGGCGTTGTTTCCAGGGATGGAATTGAATAAATTTTCCCTGGGAGAATGCCTACAGTTATAGTTTTGATCCCTGAGGGAAACAGAGGGAAAAACATCTATATTGGCTGAAACCTTTACCTTGACGGCTCCAGTCAAAAAGACCAGTAGCAAAAAATAGCGTGATTCAGGAACCCTAGTTCTGAAGATGATCTATACCATAGAAAACTCCTGACCCAAACCCTATAGATCCTGTGTGCGATCCCTAGAAACTTCTTCACGGGACTAGGGAGAAATCATTGTACCCGTTCTATTACCTGGAAAAAATCCTGTCCTTACCCAAAGACGATGCACAAAACATTGACGACCTGTTTAAGCAAACCCTATTCAGGTCTAAGTCGAAAACCATTTTGGATGATAGTCTTCGACCATAAGAGGTTTCAAGCTATGATTCCTAAGAACATCCCCCAAATACCTAACCCTCCTAGAGCCATGGCCGCTAGATTTCCCCCCCTTGTTCTTCCAACCCAACTGCATGATTTTCCCTAGAATTATAGCCAGAGGATCAGGCTCTACGATGCTGAAGGGAATGTTTCAGCCCAAAAGAATCTGGATTGGTTCAATCATTTTGTTTACCTAGAGGAAGTGGACTATGCAGACTCAAAAATGAGGTTGTTCGTGCAGAGGTTTTTGGGGGAGGTGAGGAAGTGGTTCAAATCCCTCCCAACATCAATCATTCAAGACTTCGCCGCATTCAAAATGTCTTTCATCACTAGATGGGGAGACAAGAGGAACCCCTTGTAGTGGTTGAATCAGTACAATAATATGAAAAGGGTGCAAGAGGAGATGGTGCAAGAATTCTCAGCCCGTTTCATGAGGGTTTATAACTCAATTCCTATCGAAGTCTAGCCACCCCCTAGGGCTTCACAATTGTGATACGTTGATTCCTTCGACAACAATTTCACCTTGTTGTTGAGCAAAGAAGATCAACAAATCTAGATGCCATGATGAGTGATGCAATTGAAGTCGAGGTAAATATGATGGCATCGGGGAAGATCAAGCATAGATTCAACATAAGGGATAAGAAACCCTAAGGGGATGCACAACCATCGACATCTCATTCCTCAGACGACAAATTCAACTTGATGATGAAGATGATGGAGAAAATGATGGAAATAATGTCCATGGGAAACAAACCTACTTCCCGAGAACAACATGACCCCCAATGCAAAAATCAGGACCTCATAAGGGGTTAGGTCCCTCAGGTCATACAGAGGGAGCAGAGGGACTAGGGCGACCAACAAACAAGGCCTCTGTTCCAAAATAATTACGCAGACAAGGATTTTGATCAGATGTTCCAAGAACAAATGCATTGCTGGGATGACAAGGACAGACATGTGTTTTTGATGAAGGGATAACATGATCAATACATGAGATAAAATGACGATATTATGCTCGAGACAGATGACACACTTTTTGGGGAAACCAAAGAATTCAGGAAAGGTTATCACAACGCTATCATGCAATTTAAAAAAAAAAACAATCTCAGGACCAAGAAGGCACCTCGGTAACCTCAAAAGACAAATCACATAAGGAAACCTCTGATGGATTCCCCTTCCACAATCCACCCGAAGCTAGACAACCTGACCAAGGATGCGGCTGAAAAGGCAAAGTCAAAGGAGGAGGCCCCGAAGAAAGCGCCAGAGACAGGCCGGGAAACACATGGGAAAAGGGTAGAAAAGGTCTCTCCCCCCTTTAACTTTGAGAATGAAATGTCCAAGATCAAAATATCTGTCCCATTCAACAAACTTATCAAAAAGGGTGAATATCGAGAGCAGATTATTAAAATGCTAAAAATGGGAGAAATCCCGGACACTTTGAATGTCCAAGATGATCACCCTGTTATTTTATTTGGTCCATGCGTAGATGAGACAAGTGTTACTAAAGACATCCCGCCGTTCTATGTTAGTCTCAAGGTCCATGACATGACCTTTCATAACGCCATGATGGATTCAGGTGCGTCACACAACCTCATGCTAAAGGTGATCATGGATGAGCTGGGTTTGGACATCACCAGGCCCTATAAGGACCTTTTTTCTTTTGATTCGAGGAAAGTCAAATGTTTGGGTCTCATCAAAGACTTGGTCATGTCGTTGGCCCAAATTCCTTCAAAGAACATGGTTATGGACATAATTGTGGATGATATACCCCCTAAGTTTGGCATGCTTTTATCCAGGTTGTGGGATGCTAAATTAAAGGGAACTTTGCAAATGGACATGTCATACACTACCATTCTTGTCTTTGGCTAGGAGAGATGATTATACAAAGAACTACTACTGAAGTACATGGTAAGCAGTAAGACGTAGCTGAATAACCATCCTATCTACTCCATCGACACTGAGGTTGACTCCTCCATATTCTACAATGAGTTGAGTTTTGAAGTGAAAGCACTGACAACCATCATGACCACCAATGATAAAGCCGCGCGACGAGCAACATAGTGCATCAACCAAAGGAACCACGTGGAGAATGAGATATGGAACATGAGTTTTGATGACGCTGTCAACAAAGAAGGGGCAGGGGCCAGTGTATGGATACATCCTCTCAAGGTGGGCACAAAAAATTTCTCATACAAGCTCGCTTTCGACTGTAAAAATAACATGGTTGAGTATGAGGCACTGGTTTTGGGCCTGAAGGTTTTGAAAGAATTTGGCGCAAAGAGGATAGCAGTGCATGGGGACTTTGAGCTGGTTATAAACCAAGTGAAAGGCATATATCAATCCAAACACCCGAGGATGAGAGCGTACATGAACCTAGTACTGGACCTCCTTGAAGAATTATCAGAGTATAACCCATCGGTGATCCCGAGGGGAAGAATCAGATCATCGATGAATTGTCCACCTTGGCCTCGGTCTTTAAAATTCCCATTTTTCTCAACAGAAAATACAATATTGAAGTCAAACAAAGGTCGATAGTTCCTGATAATATCAAATATTGGTAGGTGTTTGAGGACGATAAACAGGTGGAGAGATTTCTCCAAATGAGGGACGAGTTCACTAATATAAACATTGATGACGAGTGATGTTGCGACGAATATGAGAGTGCAGATGAGTGCAGTAGTGATGACCCTTTCCAGAACCAGATAGCGGGAAGGGACATAGTACAAATGAAGAATAATATCATCCCAAAGGGGCTAGTTCCATTGGAAAAGATTTTTGATGAAAACGATGTGGCTAGAAATGCCAATATCACCGCAAATGATGAGGATGTCGAAGATTGTAACATCGGGACTCAGGAGAAGCCAAAAATAATCAAATTTTCGAGAACGCTCAGTCCATAGGTCAAACAAGACTACATCAAGCTCATGAAGGATTTCCCCGATGTTTTCTCTTGGAGTTATGACGACTTGAAGGTTTATGACACTAAAGTGATTCAATGTGTCATTCCTCTCAAAGAAGACCAGAGGCATTTCAAACAAAAGCTGAGATAGATAAATCCCCTATTGCTGCTGCTAATCAAAAAAGAGGTAAAGAAACTATTCGAAGCTAAAATTATCATTTCTTTGAGGTTTTCAAAATTGGTTGCCAACCTAGTGCCTATAAGAAAAAAGAGCGGCGAAATAAGATTGTGTGTGGATTTTCGAAACTTGAACAAATAGTCCCTCAAGGACCACTACCCGCTCCCTAAAATGAACTATATTCTGCAAAAGGTAATGGGGTCCCAGAAGATGTCCATGCTGGACAGTTTTTTGGGTTATAATAAGATCATGGTACACCTGGATGATAGGGAAAATATGACTTTTATGACACCATGGGGAACGTTCATGTATGATAAGATGCCTTTTGGCCCGATGAACACCAAAGATACCTTCCAAAGGGAGATGGACATAGAAATTACTGACAAAAAGGAAAAGTTTATTGTGATCTATCTGGATGACATCGCAATGTACTCTGAATCCGATGAACAACACCTCAGGCATTTGAAGAAGGTCTTCCAGAAATGTAGGAAATTCGGCATATCATTGAATCCAAAAAAGTCACATTTTGGGATGCAAGAAGGGAAGTTGTTGGGGCACATCATCTCAAAGGAGGGTATTAAGATAGACCCCAATAGGGTTGAAGGAATCCTGAAAATCAACACTCTGTGCAGTAAGAAGGAGGTGCAATCCTTCCTGGGAAAAGTAAATTTCTTGAGAAGATTCATCCCGAACCTGGCAGAAATTCTAAAACATATCACCTGCATGCTCAGAAAGGGGAATGAGATCAAGTGGAACCCGGAAGCTAGGAAATCATTTGAAGATATCAAGGTAGCACTGACTAAAGATCCTGTGCTGGCCATCCCATACTTCATGAAAGACTTCATCTTGTTTTCATTCGCCTCAGAGCATACAATTGTTGGCGTGCTATTACAGAGAGACGATCAAAACTTTGAGAATCCTATAGCCTATTTCAGTAGGACGTTGAGGGATTCTTCACTAAGGCACAAAATTATGGAGAAACAAGCATATGCCTTAGTAAAATCCCTAAAGGAGTTCAAAACATACATATTACACTCCCATGCTATCGCTTACATGCCCAAAAAATCAGTCAAGGATATCCTGACTCAGTCTGACCCTGAGGGAAGAAGAGGTAAGTGGATAGTGGCCATGATGTAATACGACCTTGAAATAAATCCCATGAAGCTGATTAGGGCTCAGGGCCTTGCAAAGATGATGGTGCAGTCGAACTGCGACATTTTGGGAATAAACTTCATCGTTCATCTTTCAGAGAATCCTTAGGAAGAAACAATTGTGTTGGTGTCTCAAAAGTTCTTCGATTGACCATGGTATGAAGACATCATCTATGTGTTGAGGAATTTTCAAGCCCCTCTAGGTTTAAGTAAGACAAAGGTCATATTATTAAAGCTCAAAGATGTTAAGTTTTGCATCTTGGATAACTCACTATACTGGAAAGATCCCGGAGGGATATTGCTGAGTTGTTTGCTGGAAAACAACGCGAAATGAGCTAGCAGGGAATTCCACAAAGGCGAATGCAGAGGACATCACTACTAGAAAACCACCGCGCATAAAATCATAAGAGTAGGATACTATTGGCCTAACATCTTCGCAGATGTATACAAAAAGGTTTCGAGTTTGCACGAGTGTCATATTTTCGATGAAAGGATAAAGCTGTAGCCCCTGCCGCTGAAACCGATCTCAGTCGAAGCGACTTTCATGCAATGGGGTTTGGACTTTATGGGGACTTCACGAAATGGATAGAAGAAATTGCAACAAAGCAGGCTACTGACGCAGTCATCATTCAATTTCTGGAGACAAACATCTTGTCGAGATTTGTATGCCCTATCAAGATCATAACAGATAACACAACCACATTCAAGTCCAAGAAGATGGAGAATTTTTTTCAGGATTACAATATAACCGTGGGACATTCTAAAACATATTACCTACAAGGAAATGGGTTGCAGAATCATCAAATAAAATCTTGACTAGGATCATCAAAAGACTCCTGGAAGACAACAAGAAGTCCTGGCATAAAAAATGCATTTACGCACTATGGGAAGACATAGTTACTACTAAGAAGTCCATCTCAATGTCGCCATTTCAGATCATATACGACATAGTTGCAGTTTCCCCCACCTCACTGGGGTTGCCCGTCAGGAAGTTGTTGCAGGAACAGGAAGTCGAGCCATATGAAACGCATAGGAGGATAAATCAGTTGATTCACACATAGAAGCTAAGGGAGAAGGTGTACAATTGATCACAACTTCACTAGGAAAGGATGAATAAAACCTTCCTTAAGAATTATAATCAGGAGGAATTTCATATGGGGGACCTGGTACTGAAATGGGATGCGAGGAACGAAGATAAAGGAAAGCACAAAAAGTTCGATCTTCTATGGATGGGTCCATTCAGAATCAATGCACATCATGGGAAAAACACTTATTTTCTAGAATATATTAATGGAGAATGCGTTGGTTGGGGTCCTGTAAACGATAGGTTCCTCAAACACTATCTAGTGCAATAAAGTCCGTTTAAGTCACATGTCATTGTAAATAGTCATTTTATTTTGTTTTCAAGATATGAATTTTTGAGTCAGCGTGTCAGCAAGAAATTGAATCCCGAAGCGAAGGCCCTGAGTTTATGATGAGTCTGTTAGAAACTATGTCAATAAGTTTAGGTTGCATTTTTTTTTCCTCTTTCAGTGTCTGAAATTTGAATAAGGCCCAATGGTCAGGCACCTGATTTGTTGTTCTTTGCTACCTCACTAGAAGGATAACATCCTTGTTGGAGCCAGCTATTAGCACATTCATTTTTATTTTAGTAAGGGTGGGTCTTAGTCGAGTCATGTTTCGTGTGTCAAAGCATGTGAGGTCAGGTACTAAACAACAAAGGGGTCGAGTTTAGTAGGTGGCCAATTGGCCCTTGGAGTTGGGAAGGGATGTCAGATTCAAAACATGTGTCAATGGTACGAGTCTATTCCCAAAGAGTCGGGTCCTGTCAGAAAGGAAGTTTTACGTGCTAAGGGTCGAGGCAAGTTGTTAAATAGAAGTTGCATCGACAAGTGAAATAAACATCATCAACTCAATATGAGGGCTGAAAGAATGAAAAATCACAACGCTTGTATCATGTATTCTCTGCAACCCTTATCATCTATACTTTACACGCCCTGAAGTGCACTCATCGCACGAATGTGCTACAAAATATCTTCAGTTTGCTTCAAAACCTCCATTCGCCAAGAATTCAATGTTCCCCAACACGATTCCACCTCTCTCACTATGCTATAAATTCTGGTGGTTCTTCATACTTTCTGGTTACCATCCAGGCTTATGCACTATGTAATGCTTCTCGCAAGCCCAGGTTGATTGATATTTCCTGCCTCGGGCTCATATCGAATCCACCGCGTGCAGAACAAGTATGATTTGCACCATGGAAACCTCCCATAACACAAGGAAATTCACACGAAGTGGTAGAAGCGATGGGCCCGAGCCCCAAAGCTTGACATTGATAAATGAAGATCCGAAGGTCAGAGCATCCTTTGAACAGTTCATATGCATGGAATTTTGTAGGAAGATCCAAGGATTTAATATGAGACTGGTTGAGTAGTTCACACGCAGTTTCGATGGTTTCTGCGTGGTGATTGCGGGTGTCTCTGTCGATGTAACAAAAGAAAATTTGTTTACCGTGACAAATATCCCTCTGCGCAATGAAAGGTGGTTCAAAGGAATGTCCTTGGACACGTGGTTCTATGAAGAATTCATCAAGAGAGACTGTTTAGGTGGGGAGGTCGACACGGGTGTTTTGAGTAGGTATTTGCAGGAACCTTTTCAGAAACTCCTTTGAGTAATTAGGAAATATTTCACTTGCGAGGGGAGGTTTGACAATGTACATTCACATCACATTATCTTGATGATGCACTTCACGGGAAGGACACCATTAAATATTCCCTTTTTCTTACACTAGAGCCTCCAAGAGATGGAAGATAGTGCCCGAGCTGAAGCTAATCAGCTGAAAAGGAAACTATCTCATGTCTCACTCATTAAATTTATGGTAGTTGAGGAGTTAAAACGGTTGGGAAGAAACTGGGATTTATTTTTTCTCACAGCAGGCATTCCCAAGGATCCAAAGGGAGATTTCCCTCCACTCGCGGAAAGGTTAATATCAAACCGTGCGAAGGATGGAGTGGAAAGGGCTGCACAATAAGGAAGGATGTTGGAAGCCCTATCCCCCCAACAAAAAATACCTTGGAGAAGGGGTAGGCCAAGGAAGAACAAGGAAGCTGGGGAAGCCCGATTCCTGAGAAAACCGCGCACAAAGTCGGCTGCCGAAGAATTTCTCATGTGCACCATTTGGATGGAACCTGTCAAGGGTACAGGTCGAGAAAGATGGAGCAGGATGAGGAGGACAGATGTCGAAGGTACGGATGTTCATGAGACGTATCAATAGTTGGAACAAGCACAACTCGCTATCACCGAGATTTACCAGGAAAATAGGGAACTAAGACAACAGTTAGCAGCAAAGACCCTTGAAGTGTCAGCATCACAAGGCCATGAAGGAAATGTGACATGGATGAAGAGACAACTCAGGGAAGTGTAGGATACAATCGTACAATTACGCAAAACACAGAGGATGTCGAAAGAAAGGAATGCAAATCACTTCATAGAATGTGAAGTGACTGGGGAGAAAGTCCGCACAACTCTTTCCAACGTGCAAAAGAAACATGATTAACTGAGTCCATTCTTGTATTCTCAAATGTGGCACAAATTTTGACAGTTTTGGAAAAGGCATCACCCTTAGATGGTTTTGTCATTTCGGTAATGACATCGACAATCAACAGTCACTCTCCATGTACGCACCCCTGCAAATGAGCATGCGACAAAAATCAAGGCCATTATAGTGGAGGGTGGGAGTCTAACAAAGCACTTGATCATTTAGATACCCTGTCAAAGGAAGGCATCGACACATCACTCTCCCCATGACGAGACCTTGCTGATAACCAAACCCTCGTGGAAAACAAAAGTGGTTATGATGCGACCGAATATGGTTTCTTTCTATTCTTGGAAAGGTGTCATACAAAAGGTCATTAACAAAGAACAAGAAATTTCCTAAATTCTAGGGATAGTAGCTATAGATAAAAAATCTCAAGCGATGCCCTGGACTATATATTTTATCCTTTCAATGTAAGCCAGGTTGGTTGGTAAAACTAGTGTAGACAATGACTATTGAATGTAGTTTGAGCTCGTCGAAATTTAATTCAAAAGTTCCAGAGCTTTGATGAAAATATTCTAATTGTAGAAGTTGGATGTATTGTTTCCTTTCTTTGCGTACGTACTTCCTGTATTCTTCATTCATATCTATTTCTGTCTGAATCAAAACATAATTTTGAACCTACGATTCATTGTACAATGCCCTAGGATTTGTGCCATTTAGAAAGACCGCATTTCCTCTATGTTAACTCTGAATTCATCCTCAACGGTGCTCCAATTTGCTTCATGTGTTTTTCCCCCTCGCCACACACAACGATTCTAAATTGAAAACTGTTGCTTACTTATCCTTTATCCTCTCAAGTTTAGTAACCAAGTCATTTTTTTCTGTCATTTTCTTAAATCGACTCCATAGCCTGAGGTCTTACTGTCTTTCGCCTATAGAACCATAAATTATTATTTAAAGGTGTTAAATCTAGCCGATAGCTTAAAGCCATATCCTGTAATCGAGACAAATTCTCTCGAGAGAGCCCTCTCTAGGTCCAAAAGGCTAGTTTCGGGTCTCAAAGTTGGTTTGTAGGTTGCCTCTATCATTTTTTTCTCAGCCAAACGAATTTTACAGAGACCTAACAGAAAGACCAAAGATGAATCCTGCATAAATCCTCAGGGTTTCTCCATATAGATCTCCTGAGAGAGATCACCGTGAAGAAATGCATTCTTCAAATCCATTTGATGGAATTTTCATCCCTTGGCTGCCGCAATGGCAAGTGACAAACGTATGGAATCCATCTTCACTACTGGAGCGAAGGTCTCATCATAGTCAATTCCATGCACCTATTGAAATCCTTTGGAAACAAGATTGGCTTTGTATGTGCTAATATGTCCATCCACTGTGCTCTTGGTCTTGTAGACCCATATGCACTTGACAAGTTTCCTTCCAGAAGGAAGGGGAACCATATCCCAAGTTTATTTCTCGATGAGGGAGTTGTACTCCTCCTGCATGGCAGATTCCCAAAAGGGATTTCCAGTAGCCTCGCCATAAGACTGTGGATATGAAGACTGAACCAAGAAAATATGCCTAGATGGAAATGGTTTAGTGGTAGTTAGTGCAATGGGAGGCTCCTCGAAATCATATCGAGTCCTCCTAGTATCAGCTAGATCACCAACAAGATCCCCTGCATCCTAAAGAGTAGTCTAAGCCCACTTGGGCCTTTGTTGTGGCTCTGCATCTGCATTTGGATGCACTGACTCTATATCTGACTGTACTGACTCTGTATCTAGATCATTTGAATCCTATGAATCAGAAATCTCATGTTAAGCCCTAATATTGGCTCATTACCCCTTAATTGGGGCATATTATATTATTAATGTTATTTTATTTATGTCGTCTTTAGGCCATTAGTTGTAATTATACCTCCTAGTCTCATGTATATACCAATGAGACATTTTCATTTTGAATCATCTTGTACTTGAACATTTAAGTGGGGTAAAAGGAGGTTGCCCCCTTGAAGAGGCTTATTATCTGAAATTATCTCTTTTTCAAGGCGTTGATTACTTTTTCTCAGGTTTTTCTATGCTATATTGGTATTTGGTTCTTAACATATGGTATCAAAGCTCAAGGTCTTGGGGTTTCATTGCTACATCTGAGATACCTTGGAATTTTCGCTATAACTTTTTTTCTACAACATTTCAGATGAAATGTCTTAGAGAATATTTAGTAGACGAATCAAGGTACGTTGGGTTCAAAATTAAGCTCCTGAGGAATTATACTTTCAAAGATACAGCCTATACAAGATAGGGTTATGGAATCATTCTGAAATGAGTCATTGTGGCATTTTCATTATAAAAACGTTTTTGTAATGTTTCAGACCCTGAACTTTGAAGGCTATTTACAAAAATTAGTAAGGTATCTGTGGTAAAAAGTTCACCTTATGGGTCATCTTAAATTTGTAGATACACCCTGTGTAAGATAGGGTATCTGACTAGTCCTATTGACTAGTCTCAAGAAGGTGTTCCAGGTAAAACAATCATAACTTCTTCCTAGAGTATCCAAATTGAGTGGGACTAGTTTCATTGGATCTAGGACAGTCTATAGTATTTCTGGTGCGAGTGTCAGAATTTTATATCAATTATTTTGTGCGGGGCATGCTATACAAGTGAGATCTCCTGGAAAAGACAAAAATCGACAAGTTGTGGGGAAGTTACCGTAAATTCCACTTGGCACATCCAATTTTGATCAGACTTGTGGCATTGTAGAGAAAACATATCAGAGAACTACATAAAAGAAAGTTTCATACCCATAAGGGCTAAAACTTGGGAGATACAACAGAAGAAATATTGTCTAGCATAACCACCTCAAAATCAAGGTTCAAAAGTGATACTTGGCCAACATGCAACCAAAAAAGGGAACTTCTACACCAACTAAGCCTCTAGAAAATCCTACTTGGACTCTTGATGAAGGTGAAGAAATGCGTAGGGACATAAATGAACTACAGAAGAAGATGGATTCAATGGAGCTAAGTTGGATACTAAGATGGATTCAATGGAAGCTAAGTTGAATACTAAGATGGATGCTTTAAAAGGAGAGATCATGGAAGTATTGAAAAATTTCATAACATGGAAGACACCTGAAAGTGACAATGCATCCCATGAAATTCATGATGATGACACAAGGAAGGTGAATCAAGAATGGAGAAACTCCAACTTTGGTTTGAAGACCAACCATGTTCCTAAGATTGATATGAGGAAGTTTGATGGCAAGGACCCAATCACATGGATACT